>PVIW01003993.1:0-147128 GCA_004026585.1 Noctilio leporinus | reverse complement strand
GTCAGTGAAGGACAGGTATCATATGTTCTCACCCATTACGGGACAATAATGAGCAAAACTAACAACAAGCAAAACAGAACCAAGTGTATGAATACAAGGAATAGGCCTGCAGTGGTCAGGGGGAAAGGGGTTGGGGGGAGGGGGGAGGCAGAGGCAAAGAAGGGGAGCAGCTTAGACAAGAACCTAGTATAAAGGAACCTAGTATAAAGGACAACAGGTGGGATTGACTTTGTGGGGAATGGGTGGGTGGGGAGGGGGACAGAGGGGAGCAAAAAAGGGATGGATGTAATACAACAACAATAAAATTAAAAGAAAAAAAAAAAGAAAAAGAAACCACTAGCTTGTGGAAGTTCACCCATCTAGATCCCCATTTTCACTCCACTGATGATTCTGTGTGGGCTGATGAGGTCTTTCACCTCTTGCATCTTATAGTTCTCATCTCAGGAATGAATGATGGTGCTACATTATTCCTATGGTCACCCTGTGGTTTGACACCACAGTCAAGGGACTTGATGTCAAGGTCTGTTCCAGACTCTGAGCCTAACACTGTCCTCCAGAAACAACCAGGTGAGAGTCAGCGAGGTACAGGTAAGCTGCATTCATCACTACCTTCCCACATCATGTTAAACACAGGACTCTATAGAATGTGGAGGAGGGACACCTACTTTAGAGACTATCCAGAGATTTCCTAAAAGAAATGATACCTGACCTGACTCATAAATGATGAGACAGAGAAAGGCTTTCCAGGAAAAAGTGTGTACAAAGGTATAGAGCATGGGGTGCTGATGTTGGGGGATAAAGGGCAGGGACTACATCATAAAGGTGCTGTGTTTCTTGCTTAGGAATTTGTGTTTTAAATGGGGTGGGGGGAGCCTTGAGGTTTTTAAAAATTAAGGATTTCACATGACTAGATTTTTAGAAATCTTTGTCACAACATGAAGATGGATTGAAGGGAACAGGCACCAAAGGCCTATTGTAATAGTCTAGGTTGGAAACAGAGGTAGTGGTGACAGAGAAGCGAGAATGCAGGGCCTGCTGTGTGGGTGGAGCAGAGGAAGGAAGCTAAGATGGCTTCCAGGTTTCAGGGTTTACCAGCTAGCAGATGGTTATGCACTTCACTAAAATGGGAATTATTGGTCAGAAAGCAAATTTGGGGGAAATGTTCATATGAAGCTATAGAAGCTTATGGAACATCCAAGTGGATGTGTCAACTAGACAAATACATGAATAAATCTGGAATTCAAGAAAAGTCTAGATTTGGAATTCATCAAAGTATCAGCTATAGTGGAAGCCAAGGTAGTGGTGAGATGACCCAAGAAGAGAGACAGACAAGCAAGCTGCATGGAAGCCACAGGCACTGAGGGGCCAGACGGAGACAGAGAAAGAAGGTCCCATGAAAGAGATGACTGAGAAGGAGGTTTCAGTGAGGCAGAGGGAGAATTTGGAAGCACAGACACCAAGAGAAAGAATCTTATAAGGAACAGGAAATAACCAGCAGCATCAAATCTTTCTGCAAAGTCACGTAAGATAGAGCCATTGGCCCTGACAGGGTGGCTCAGTTGATTGGTGCATCATCTCATACACCAAAAGGGTACATGTTTAATTCCTGGTGGGGCATGTAATGTACAGGAGGCAGCCAATCGATGTTTCTCTTTCACCCACCCCACCCTTCACCCCTCTCTCTCAAATCAAAAACATACATACCCTCTTAGGTATGTTTAAACCTAAGGATTAAACAAAAAAGCCGAGCCATTGGTGGCATGAGGGAGGAAGTAGAGTGCACAGAACAGCAAAGACAATTCTCTCAAGAAGAGCAAGTGACAGTGTGTGAAACAGGTTGGTTGAGTAAGTGTGGAAGTCCCCAGCCAGTGCTGTGCTCCTCAAAGAGCCACGCACAGAGGAGGGCTTCAGAAAAGGCTGAGTTACTTCCTCTCTACTGAGTTTCCTACGTAGAATTATGATCCTCTATTTCCTGAATTGTGCCATTGACTTGGGACGATAGGTACAGTAATTCCATCATGATACAGTCAGGGTCACAGAAGGAGAAAGCCACGCTGCCAGTTCTCCAGCAGCCTGAGTAAATGACCTCATCTGGCCCTTCAGGACACATTTCCTAGCCTGTCATAGAGCACTCACAGCTGGAAAGGCAGCCTGGGAAAGGGATCCCACCCACAAAAACAGTGAAGATTTTTCCATTGTGGTAAGTAGGTCAGAGAGAAAGTGAGGGACAGAGAGCTAGGGATCCTGAAGGCCAAAAGGGTACCAAACTCCAACCCCCTGCCCTCAGCACTCTGCCTCAGCTTCTGAACTTGCTCTACCTTCCCAAGTATCATCTTTTGTGTCTTCCCTGGCATTCTGCTCTGGTGACCTCAGAACAAGACCTTTATGGGATCTGAGACAGCTTCTGCACCAGACTTCTTCTACTCAGCCATAATACTCCTCCATCCTCTGCTGGGACAGGCCACCGATGGAGCAGTGGAAAGAGCTCTGGACCCGAGGTTCCCAGGCCTGAGATAAACCATAGCTTAGGTAGTAGCTAGTAATGCTGTTCACGAAATATTTCTAGCTCTCCACTGTCTGGAAAAATGTTAAGGTTGCCCATCCTGGCCCCAGTGCTTGGGTGGGATCATGTGACCATGTTGAGCCACTGAGTTGTGAGCAACAGTGAGGAATGCAACTTCCACGCCAAACACTTAACCTGTAATACGAAACCTGCCAAAGGTCTCTTCCCCTCTGCATCAGATGGTGGCTGTTTTGATAGCCTGGGTCCCAGAGCAACAGGGATGAAGGGCCCCCAGCAGACCCCAGATGGAAATGTAGCAAGATCTAAAACCTTGTTTTCTTGAGCTACCAAAGGCTTATTACAGCAGCAAAACCTAGCTTATCCTGATTGACATAGCCTGGCTCCAGGGCAACCTTGGGCAAGCAACCTCACCCCTCTGTGGCCAGCATCCTCACTGGGATGCAAGACTGGGAAGTAACAATCAATTTCACTTGAGAGATTGCTGCGGATCAGAGGAGCTTGTAGACCTGAGCAGCAGCCCCTCATGCACAATAGGTTCATGTTAAAGGGGCTCAGTGCCGCCTGTGACAGAACTCAGAGCCTGGGGAGCGTGCCTGTTCCAGGAACCGAGGCATGCTGACAGCTACACAATTTGTCCTCAGGCTTCCCCTTGGCCCTCCCAGAATATGTTTGCCCCTTCTTCCTTATGACAGCCTTTCAGAGATCTGAGAAATATGAGTTGCATGTGAGTGTGATTGTGTGTGTGTGTGTGTGTGTGTGTGTGTGTGTGTGTGTTTGAGAGAGAGAGAGAGAGAGAGAGAGAGAGAGAGAGAGAGTTTGAAGCTACTGTCTGTCAAGTTATCTCACGCCAGGGCCTGTGCCAGAACTTCACGCTCTTTGTCAATAATCCTCCTTCCAAGTGTGTGAGGCAAGCACGCTTGTCCCCACCGTAGGAAAGAAGAGAGGCATGCTGATTACACTCTGCTCACCCCCACCCACCCCATCCATTTCTAGTCCTCCCTGCTCTTGCTCTGCTCTGGCCTGGGAGACAGCCCCTAATGACTGCATCAGTGGCTGGCTGGCAGCAGTCTGGAGGGAACAGGATGGAGAGTGGGTGTTTCTTCCCCACTCCCTTCCTGAGCAGGCCACTTCCCCAGCTTGGCTGCAGGCACCCCTCCTCTGTGTGCCAGGCTCTCACAGGGTTCTGCTAGCACTGTCCTCCTTACCCAGTCCCCTCAGCCTTGGGGACGGTCATGGGACCCTGCTGTTGCTAGTCACTGAGCGCATCGTCATTTCTTGGGTGCTTCCCTAACGCTGCCCACAAACAGCAGTTTTCTGCTCTTTCATTGGAAACATCTGGGTGAATTCTGTTATTGTTGTTGTTTGTTTGTTTTCGCCAGAGCCATGAATTCACACCCAGGTCTCTGACACCCAGCCCTGTCACTCCTGTTAACCCACCCCACTACCTGTCTCCTCTCTCAGAGCCCCTCTGGGAGTCTTCTCAGCAGACAGCTCCCTGCACTCCCCTTTCTGCACATGACACAGTCCGGAGGTCCCTCATCTCCAGCCCACTCCCTAGGCATGTCAGCTGGGGAAGCTGGGCTGCTCCTCGGGCTCCTTCCCTGGCTCACTCTTGCACTGGCGAGTTGCCGTGGGGCATTTCCGCCAGCCTGGCTGACCCCAGGGCTGCAGGATGCCAGGATCCTGGCCAAGCAGTGGCGGGTGGAGAAAAACCCATGGACACTGCTTTCTGGAAACCATCGGAGCCAAGACAGCCCAGGGCCAGTTATCGTTCCGGACAGGCATTTTCCATTTGGGCTCCCTTTGTGTTGCTCTGGTTTCTGCTATGGCAAGTGTGGCAGATTTTTGTCACCCTTAAACCAACAGTGTAGGTGAAACAACAGCCCCCAGTGGCCATCAATTACCACAGGCCCATTCCCTCTGAAAACATCAGCCAGGCCCGCAGCATCCGCTCCTGCCACCTGCACCATACAGCTGAGCAAACACAGAGTGACCAAAACTCTCCAGGGTCAGCCAGTGGTAGCTTAGTCTTCGTTCCCCTCCTGGCTGATCCCTCAACTAAGGGCACAGAAAGCTGGCCTCCTTGTGGGAAAGGCCCTGACACTCCCAAGAAAGCAAGTCTCTGAGCCACCCTAAGAGCAGAGGAAAAGTTACTTTGGGAAGAGGTTTCTGAGTCTATCTCTATCACTGTCCACTATATGATCTTGAGCAAGTCCCTCCACCTCCAACCTCCAAACCTCATTCTCATCCCCACTTCACTGATTAGGAATCAAGTCCTGACTCCTGGCTGGTGTAAGGTACACATGCATTAAAGGGAATAATGCAAATATTTCTGGAATGCCTCTCGGATGCTCAGCCCTGAGCTAAGCACTTTGATTCTATCATTCACTTCCTCTGCCACCCCGGGAGGTTTAACATAGTGAGGCCCTTACCGGGCGGGGAAACCAAGGCTCTGTGCAGGTAAGACACTTGACCAAGGTCACACAGCTAATAAAAACTAAATCCAAAATTTGAACCTTAGACCTGCTGGTTCTATAGTTCACATTCTTTATTTTTTCCTTTATTATTTTTTTGAATGTTGGATCTCTATGGCTTTGCTTTTTCATTTTTACTATGGAAATTTTCAAACATACACCAAAGTAAAGAGAAGAATACAATGAAACCCCATGGTTCATCACTCAATTTCAACAATTACTAACATTCTGCTGTTTGTTTCACCTATCCCACAACTTTATTTTTCTCTTAGAGGATTTTAAAATGAATGCCAGGCATGGATTTCACCAGTAGATATTTGAGTGCAGAGACCTTATTCTTCATTATTATACGAACACCTTGATTGCACTTTGTACAAGGCAATGAACAAACAATCCGAAAGGCTGGGCTTCCTTGGCAGAATCAGCACCGCCAAGCCAGAGCAGGGCTCAGACCCCAGCTTTGTCATTGCACCTCGGTGGACCTTTTGACATGCCACACCTCTCTGACCATCCAGCTCTTCTGAAAAATGAAGATCGTGGTTGGAATTTCGCTGAGTTGTCATCTAAACAAGATAATGAATGTTGATGTCCCCAGTATGTGGGATGAGTTCAGTACACTGAGTTCCTCTTCCTAGACTCAATACAAT
The DNA here is from genome assembly GCA_004026585.1 of Noctilio leporinus. Taxonomy (NCBI): domain Eukaryota; kingdom Metazoa; phylum Chordata; class Mammalia; order Chiroptera; family Noctilionidae; genus Noctilio; species Noctilio leporinus. Next base: position 141,483 of record PVIW01003993.1, on the reverse strand, counting down.
CGTTCCTGGGGCTGCAATAACAAAGTACCACAAACTTGGTGCCTTAAAACAAGAGAAATATATTCCTTCACAATTCTAGAGGCTAGAAGTTCAGAATCATGGTGTTGGCAGAGTCATGCTCTCCTGGAAGGCTCTAGGAAGAACCTATTCCGGGCCTCTCTCCCAGGGCCTGGTGGTTGCTGGCAATCCTTGGCATTCTTGTGGCAGCATAATTTCCATTTTGGTGTCCATCCTCACATGCCCTTCCATTCTGTGTTCACATTTCTCTTTTCTTATTAAGGCACTGGTCGTTAGATTAGGGCCCACCCTACTCCATTGTGACCTCATCTTAACTTGATCATATCTGCAAAGACTCTTATTTCCAAATAAGGTCACAGTTACAGGTTCTGGATGGTCATGAGCTGGGGTGGCAGGGATCCAACTCAGTTAATTCCCCTTAGCAGCCACCTGCTGCTCACCGGGGGCTGAGGAGGCCAGCTCCAGGGCAGAAGATTCTCCCTGATACCCTGCCTATACCAGCCATCCTAGCTCCTAGTTGCTCAGAAAGCCAGCACTGCTCTGGCGCTTTTAGAGAAGGAAATCCATCCTGTGTCTGCTGCACAGAACGAAACCCCACTCTCACACCCTACCACCCCAACTGAGTTACCCAGCCTCCCTTCTCTCCCTACCACTGCCCACCAGCCTTCCTCAGGTGCCTGGTGCACCAGGCCTGTCCTTGCATCCTCACCCATGCTGTTTGTCTCAGTGAACCTGTGCCTGGATGGCTCCTGTCATCCTTAGTTCTCACTTTCGCCATTCCAAAGCCCTTCTGACCTCATTCAGAGAGTCCTTTAAATACAGAGTCCCTGTAGCTCCCTGTTTTCCCCTCCAAAGCATAGAGAACAATATATATTTTTTTCATTGATCGCTTCTGTCCTTACTTGCTCCCCCACTATAAGCCCCATGTAGGCAGTAACCTGATATATTTCATTTGCCTCTCTATTCCCAGGACTTAATGCAGTGCCTGGCACATAAAAGATGCTAGTATATTCATGTTGACTAAATCAATGATGAAATTACCTCTTCAGAACCATCTAATTGTGCAAAGAAGAATTTAGATCAGAGAGAGAGGGCCTCTCTTCCTGATGACAAGATAGGTTCCCCATTGAAAAGCATCTAAAAACTCCCTTGTTATGAAATTTCTTCCCCATGCTCTCTACACACACAGTTCTGAGCTTGACCTTTGTGTCACAAGGAGCCCACACACCTCTACCTAGCTCCTTCCTCCACTCACATGGTGCTGGAGCTGGCACTTCTCCATGTGAGGCTTCTTTTTTCCCAGCAAAGCTGCCCTGGAGTCTTCTGTTCCTCCCCATCGATCAGGCCCCAGGCCTCAGCCCCCTCTCCTTTTCTGCTCCATTTCATCCAAGAATCTCATTAGGTTCCACCTCTGAGTCTAAGATCTCTGAGGGAGGCATTCTGATATAGTGGACCCTCAGCCTGAGCTGTCACACCTGGCTGGCCTAACCCTCATCTCAGGCTGGCCTCCCATTGCTAATGTGTGGAATTTGTGTCTGGGAGCCCTGAACCCAAAACATTAAGTCAGCCATACTGTTGGCCCGTGGCCCATGCAGTCAAGGCATGGGGCCACATCACAGTGTGACCCACCCAGGACACAGCATAGGACAGCCTCTGTCCCACCTGTGCTGCCTCCTCTGAAAAGTACTCTCACCACCTCCAGCAAACAGCCTGACCTGCCCATGCTATGAGGACAACCCCGCTGCTCCTGTCTGCCACCAAACCAAATTGACCGCTGAATGTTAAGAGTCTAAAAACCCACCAACAGCAATGGGATCAAGACTTGGGCCAGGATTGAAACCATCAGAACTAGACTTCACAGCTTAGTCTGACTGTTCCTACCGCCCTGGAGCTGGCATTCTCAGCCCAGCTCTTGCCCCGCTGTTGCCCTGAGTGTGTCATGGGTGTCACTGGAAAACCTGGGCTGTTTTGGGAAAAACCGTGATCTCCCAGCTGTTCACCATGGGGTAGTGTAGATGAATGTCAGGTCGGCGTCAGAGAAATGTCATTCTGCCAGGTGCTTCCCTCCTGCTTGGCCCATGAGGCACATCCCTTCTTCCTAAGGTCACTTGCCTGAAATGGGAGGCCAGCCCTGGAACTTCTCAATCAGAGAATTCCTGCTGCTTGGGATTTGTTTTCCTTTTCCTCCCCCCTCCCCCCCCTCTCTACAGCATTAGTAATAAATGGCTCAGATGCCCGCATGAGTCAGTCTTGCTTGGAGGCCCCATTAGCTCGCCCACATGCACCCATCAACGTTCCCCTGACCCTGGGTATCAGGCAGCAGGCAGCTCCCTTAGTGAGCCAGGAGCTTCGGCAGCCATGGGCATCTACTCCATTCCATCCCCCTCCTGCCATCACCCAGATCCAGGCCTCAGCACCTCTCCTGACTTGTCCCAAACTTCGAACAGGCCCCCTGACTCTGAGACCATCCCCTACAGGCCTATCCCCTCCGTGGCTGCGTGCAGAACGGCTGCGTAAATCCAGACCTACTCATGTTACAACCATGCTCAAAAACCTTCTGTGGCTCCCCATTGCCCAAAAATAAAACCTTCATTCTCACTAGGTTTCCACTTCAGGCCTCTAGAGTCTGGCCTCTTCCTCCTGCCACAGCCCTCTTTAGAGTTGTCCCCTCACAGGAGCCCTAGAGTAAACTAAACACGGCCTACCCCTCAACCCCCAGGCTCTGCACTTTGCTGTTGGCCAGTCTTCTTGCTAATACACTCCCTTAACCAGTTATCCCAGCCTCTCCCTCAAGGCCTGGTTCCCTCCCTTCCTGCTCCTTAAAGCAACCCCTTCCACCAGGGCTCATTCAATAGCCATGCCTTCCCTCCGGAACCTCTATTGTATCTCTGTCACTCTGTCACACGGTGCCTAGTAGGTTTCAACTGTACTTTCATGTAATGACTTCTATAGGCTTGCTTGTCTATAAAGATTCTCAACAACATTATAACTTAGAATTAACCTAAGTACCCAATAATGGGGGACTGGATAAATAAATTACAAAATATCTATGTAGTGAACAACTAAGCAACCATTAAACATAAGGAATAAATCCTGGCCAGGTGGGTCAGCTGATTGGAGTGTTGTTCCATACACCAAAAGGTTGTGGGTTCAATACCCAGTCATGGCACATACCTAGATTGTGGGTTGGATCCTCAGTCGGGCGGGGAGCATGTAAGAGACAACCAATCAACATTTTTCTCTTTCTCCCTTCCTCTCTCTCTCTCAAAAATCAATGAACACATCCTTAAATGAGAATTTAAAAATAAATAAGTGAAAAAAACTTTTTTAATAATAAATAAATAAAAATAAATAAGTGATAGGAGGAAAGACTGATATAAAAAGATATTGATTGAATATTAATCTAGGAAAGGGGGATTAAAAAATAAGATATATCCTAAGTGTCTATTTTTGATGCAAATATATATGTGTACAAGAAAAGAACCCAAAAGTTTCTATGACAAAAGACTAAACAGTGGCACTTTTTAACTTTATTTATTTTTACTTAGAGAGAGGGGAAGGGAGGAAAAAAGAGAGGGAAAGTAACATTGTTGTAAGAGACAAACATCAATCAGTCCTCTTGGTATTTGCCTCAACCAAGGACTGAACCTGCAACCTAGGCATGTGCCCTGACTGGGAATCAAACCAGTGACCCTTTACTTTGTGGAATGACACCCAAACCTACAGAGCCACACCAGCCAGGGCAGTGTTTTTTTATATGGATAGTGGGATTATGAGTAATTTTTATTTCTTCTTCTTGCCTGCATTTTCAATAGTCAACATGTATAATTATATAATGAAAAGCAATAAAAAAATATGTCAAAGATTGGTAGATTATAAGTCTTAAAGCACTGTGGAACTAGGCAGGCTAGTTCTTCCAAGTCTTTTGTATTTATCAAGGGCAAGCATGTAGAGGACACCCATTGTGTGGGGGAAGAGGATCAAGAATATGAAAATCTAGACCTTTTCACATTCATCAGTCTCAACCCCTGTCTTCCAAAGAAGACAAAACTGCTATTGAGGATTTCTCTGGACCAGGCCCTTTCTGGAGTCTTCACCCCAAGTTCCAGATCACTCCTCAGTAGCCTCCTTGTGGTTTTGGGAAAACTACCTTCCTCCCTAACCCCCTTTGTTTTTTAATCTGTAAAATGGGAGAGCTGATGATAGTAGCCTGTCTTAAGGATTATAAGAAGCAGCACAAGCAAAATACAGCTGGTGAGCAGTAAATGTACAATAACTGCTATTGTTACTATCACATACAATCCTGTAAGTAGACGCTATTATCACATCCATTTTACACTTCAGGAAATCAAAAGAATTAGAGAACTTAAAACATATGTGTATACAGAACAACAACAAAAGCCCTGCTCAAAGCATTGGATCTGCAGATGGAAGAGGCTGAATTCAAACTCAGGTCTGTTCAGCCTGTAGCCCATGCTTCCAGCAGGCACTGCTATGACAATGAGGGCGGTGACCTGTCCCAAGGTCACACAGCTAGTTGAGGCAGAGCTGAGATTAAACCCATCTACTTAAGAAAGCCATTGACCTTTAGGTATTTTTAAAGCATGAATAAAATAATCAAGGTCATCTTTTTGATGGAAAGCTGGTGTCTCAAACATATGGCCATGGAGAACCGATTCCGGGTTTTCCAGGAATGGGTTCGAACTGGGCCGCTGCCTAGCACCGATGGGAGGAAATTTGACCATGGAGTGGTGGCAGAGAACTCCAAGATCTGTGCAAGATTCCTGCAGGTAGTCACAATTGGTCACCTTACCCACTGCATCATAGGCCACAGTTAGGATTTAAATGAAAGGCAGCAGTCATTTGGTGCGCTAGGCCATGCAGTTTGAAAGACTGCTGAGGGACCCTACCAGCCTTTCCTTGAAAGGAAAGAAGGGCCCCATTGTCCACCCTAAGAAGAAACACAACAGAAGGATCATGTTAGAGGAGCCTGATGGATCAGCATGTGAGAAGAAGCAGGTACATGCAGTTTGCAGTCATGGTCCATCCATGCAGCCTGGGCTAGTAAGAAAGAAGGCACACTGCTGCTTTGATTGTGCCCACTCCAGCTGACTCCAAAGCCACCAAGGGTTCTGCTTTGCAGTCCCTGACTCTATCTGAACTCTTGGAACTAGGGACATATGAAGAGAACACTCTCTTAGGACTTGTGCTTTTCTTGGACTTTACTATGATCCAGTGTAACATGTCACATGCTTTTCCAGACTATTAAATGGAGGCTGATGACATTGTACCACAGATCTTGAAGGAGAGAGTTGACAGATAATGAATGGGGAACTATTGGATTGGATTTTGGTTTTGGTTTATAGCCTTTTGAGGAGCAAAGGAAGTGCTGGGTCTCTGTGGGAGAACAGAGATCTAAGCTGAAGTGCTCACAGCCCGCCACCCCAGGGTGGAGTATTGTAAATAAAGACCTGTTTTTCTCAACACTAATTGCTGGGTCTTACACCAAGGTGCCACGTGAATAAGCCCCCCTTTGCTCAGTAACAATACTTCTCCATCTTTTCAATTTGACAGTTTCCTGTTTTTGCCTCTGTGTATTAGGTAGAGCTGTCATACCTGACATGTTGTAAGGGGCAGAGCCTTAGGTATTCATCAATGTGGGGCAACCTGTTTCACTATGTCATGTCACTGTATGTGGGGGAGGGGTCAGAGAGGGCATGATACCACTTGTTCAGTGCTCACCCCTTTTCCAGTCACTTCTTCTACTTCCCATATGTGACTGGCACCCCTCTAGTGTTGCCCTGGGGATGGTTCCCAGAATGGGTGGGCTGGTGTGCGTTCTAGGACCATGGGAGCCCTCTGAATGGACTCTCCTAAGAGACCAGTAGTTTATTCCTCTACCTCAACCCCCCACTGTATTTCATAGCCAGAAACAATGAGGCTTTACTTTCCCAGCGCTGGAACCATGAGCTGTGTGGTCTGGCTTGGAACTGGGATTGCTCCCCAGGTGCCCTTCCTGGCTTTTATAATGTGTGATGGCTCGTTCCGTTGGTCAGTCACAGCCACTGCCTTGCCACCACTGCCACAACACCCAGCTCCCTATATCTGCCCCTTCTACCTGCCTGGGTGAGTATTACTTCTTAGTATCTTTGTTTGTTGAACTGCCATGCATTTTCATTTTCTGGTAGTTCTGATTGTTTTTCATTTTGAAGTAAATGTAATCCTTCTTAAGGTTGTGCAAGGAGGCGAAATGTGTCTACACATGCCTCCATCTTGGCCAGAAGCCTGTCTCTGAAATCATTTTCTTTACAGAGAAAGTTTGTTGACCACTGCTTCAGTCTGCATTATATGACTTACCCACTCTATAAGCTTCCAAAGCATCAACTCATCCCAAAGCATCCAAGGCTGCCCACAGAAATCAGGCAGCAAGCTACAGATCATGGCTACACATGAACAGACAGGCCCTAACACTTGGGGACCACACTCCTCCCCAAAGATTCAAATGGATTTGCTCAGTGACCCTTCTCCCAACCCTGCCTGGAGACACTCTGGTTTCATAGATTTCCTTCTAAGAGGCCTGGCTGCCCTCATGCTGGGCCTATGAGGGCCCTTAGTCCCACAGCCCACATCCAGATTATGCTGGGATAATTGGCTAGTTTGACTCATGAGCGCCTTAGAGAGCTCTCTTGGCACTGTCACCATTCCTGCAACCACAACTTCCACTCCATGGGGCAATCTCTTGCTGTCCTGTTTTCACCCCACTAAAGCTAAGTCATCAAAAAAAGTTAACAAGACTGACAATGTCAAGTAAAAGACAGCTTCTCCCTACTCTTAGGTGGTCTTCAGGCTTCCTCTGTGGACCTGGGGATGATAGCCCGCTTCCAAGTGGCACTATAGCCAGGGGACAAGAAAGCAAGCAATATACCATGTCTTGCTCAAAAATGTGTTCCTGGAGCCCAAGAACCCTTGTCGCCCTGTTGAGGCGACATCCATCCTTGTCGCCCTCCATTCCTCCTTCTGTGCCTTTAGTCTCAAAGTCTGCCCCACAGCTGACAACCCCAAAGCCTCTTGCTGTCACCTGAGACCATACCCTTTGCCTTCATCTCACTAGTCACACCCATTCTCCCTGGGATAAAACTGCAGCCAGAAAGACAGTTAGAGGTTAGAAAGGGCTTCCTAGCCCATGACTTTGGGACTACCCCAGAAGGGGTTATGTTATAATCTCAACAGCTGAAGAAACAGCTTCCTCCACCCCAAAACATATAGGCCCAGAGCTGGAAAAGGGTAGGTGGGAACAAAGTCCTGTGTCTTTTGCCTCTAATAGACTAGACAGAAATTAAGTAAACAAATGAACGAATAAGGCAATTTCTGATAGGGTTGACTTTGGTGAAGGAAACAAAGCAGGTGGATGTGACTGTATGATGGAGGTTACCATTGATTTGCTCATCTGTAAACGGTCCTGGAGCAGAGTAGAAGTCAGCTTTGAAGACACCTGGAGAACCACCTGCAGACAGAGGGAACAGAAAGGGTAAAGGACCTGAGGTGATGTAGTGAATATTCCAGGGTCCACTTCGTTCCACAGGACATGAAATGTCAGATATTCATTTTGTCAATCTCAGTCTCCTTTGCATCTAGCACACAGCTTGTATAGGCTCTTCAGCCAGACTTTGCATCAGAAGTGACACAAACAAGCAGGGGCTGAGCAGGCTGCAGGCTGGCGGGTGTCCCCAGTGTGGTAGCCGTATCCAGTCTTAAGGGGAAGGCCATGGCTACGGCTCTAGTGGCAGAATTCACGTCCACTGCCAGCACTGTTGGTGGGGGTGGCCATGGCATCCGTGCCCACCTGTGCAGCATCTTTCTAACTGCACAGCCTCCAAGCTTGGTGTTCTGGCCCATCCGGAAATTCTCTAAACTGCATAATATTGTTTTATTAAGTTCCTTTCCTGTCTATAAACCTGAAGTCACTTTCTGTTGTTTGCTGCTCAGATCCCTGGCTGATACAGGCAAGTATGGCAGAGATAGTAAGTGCCCACCAGATATCCAAGTGCTCCCGACTATTTCACAGCCTGCCTTGCATTATGTGGGGTCCATGTGACTAGTTCAAGTCAACAGACTATAAGTACAAGTGACAGGTATCACTTGTGGGCCAAATAAACTTCCCACCATGGCCACTTCAGAAGCACATATTGAGACAGCAGCACCATGAAGAAGAGGGGACCTCGCTCCCAAGGTCACTAGATGGAGAAGAGACCTGCCAGCCCACATCATAGTGCCTAAAGAAAAAACAAATTCATGGGGGCTGAGTCACTGAGACGTCAGGCTTTATATATTATTACAGCACAGCCCCATCTATCCTAACTATTACAGCAAGTTTGAGGATCAAAATAAACTGCCAGTGACATGGAGCATAGTGAATAATGAGGGAGGGAGAATAGGGGAGAGATTGTGTAAAATAATATTGAAATTATTAATAAGATGGGAAATTTTAAATGATTTTATTCTAAATGTGATGAAAAATCACTGAAGGGTTTTAAGCAGAAACAGACATAGCCAAATCACCAAGGCAGATTGCCTTCTCCACAGCTTAGAGACACACAGAGCTTGAAAGAGGTCTTAAAGGACAATTAATCAACCCTCAGCCACGGTCACGCACTCCCCCGCTTTGATTTTTAGGAGGAGTTACTGGGCATTTTCTTGCATGTTCCCACAGACAGAAAGTATACTTCCTTCCGTTACAGTTGAATGAGTAGCAAAAGGGAAATAAAGGCAGGACCCTCACCATTGCAATCTCACAACTTAATAAAGGAGGCGAGGAGCAGGGGGAAACATATCTCACCCACTAACTCAGCAGTCCTGAGCCTGGTCTAATAATATTGCCAGGTGTTCCAACATCACAAGAAAACACCACACTAACATGGGAGGGTGGCAGTCCTTGAAATTCTATGTATCTTTTCCACAATGTGGGAAGAAAAGCCTTTGAAACTGTGCTTTCACCCCTAGACCAGAAGAGTAGGAAAGGGTCTACAGTGCTCAAGAAAAAGTCCATAAAACAACTTTGATTAACTGCCTGCCTCCCGTCACCCATGCAAGACGAATAAATGCAGTTTGGAGGAAAATAAGGATTTAGGCTAACAGACACCCACACATACTTAAGTTTGGGTAGTCTCAACCCTTCCAAGAAAAGCTGGCACCACCTTTACCTGACAATCGAATTGTAACTTCTTCACCCCTATCCCTCGGAATATGTATAAATCCTCAGAACAAAGGACTTGCTCTCTTGACCTCCCGTATGGGGGACCCCTTGCCTCCCAGCCTCTGGCCACCTGGTCTTGGGCTGCTCTCATAGCACCCTTGGCCCTCTGGCCACCCTAGGGTGAGCTTGCCACCCTGGCCTTTGGCCGCCCTTGCTTTTGCTCTCTCATTCATTAATAAATTTTTCCTGCATCCTAATAATAGGCTGGCTGATCTGTAATTCTTTACTTAATCAGTGAAAATAACCAGGGTTTCTCCAGGAACACTTCTAGGACTTCTCATATTATTTTAGGATTGCTCTGAACTTTTTCATTTTCCTATAGCCTTTCTCTACTGGTAAAACCAACAAGTCTGGACACATTCCCCATTCCTCAGGGGGCCCTCCCAGAGCTTGCTGCCTGGTTATAATGCTCTGCTGAGCAAACAGCCCCTGGATACTGGTGTCCCAAAGTCCAGCTCTAAGAGAACTGGACTCTGAAAGTCTGGGATTATGAATCCAGAAACTCTGCACATATAACATGAGAGCATGGCATGCCAGTGGTGGGTTCACCGAATCTGTTATGTTCTCATCAACCTCCTTTTACATCCTCTGGAGAGAGTGTAAGAGACATCCAAATCTCTGGGCCTGTCTCCCTCTGCTTACCCTGGCCCACATCCCTAACCTGACCTTCAGCTCTATGAGCTGCTGCAGCAGACATTTATTTACAAGCTAATTATCCCTGTGAATCATGTCCAGCTTGAGTGGAGGCTTAACAAGGAGCTGAGGAGTGGTCCTTCAAGCAGCTACGCCCAGGAGGCTAGGGAAGTGGATGGGCCAGGACAAGGAGGGCCTCACCGCCCCAAGAGCCAAGAGGTCAGCTGGAAGCAGTGGGTGGGAGGTGGCTTGTGCCAGCCCTGGAGTTTGTTCTGGCTCTAGAAATTCTAGGGCTTTTCCAAACTCTGGCCTAATTCCAACACAGAGGCCCCAGATAGACTCTGTGACTGGCAGTCATTCTTGATTTCTAAGTCTCAAAATGTACCAAGGCACTTGATAGGGTAGAGAGGCAGTGACCGACATCTTTCTAACTTCTATCCCATCAGGAGAGCCCTGCCTCTGCCCACTGCTCCACCAGCTCCTAGGGTCTCTTACACTGTTATTCAAATGCAAGTGATGACCATTTACTTAGTCAAACTTTTCTTACAACCAATATTTTATTTGAGGACTGCATATGAATTTATCCATCTCCATTTGACAGAAAGGATTCAGGCTCAAAAAGATGAAGAGGCCGGCCCAAAGTTCACTTACACATAGTGGTGCAGCTCATAATTTAAAACCAAATCTTTAAATCCACATCCACACTGAATCCAAATCTTAATACCTGCTTCCACTTTCTGATTGTCTTCTGAAATGTAGAATGATACTCTACCTGCCAAAGTCTATTCAGGGAAACCAACAGTTCTTTCAAGCAGGAAGGGATTTAATACAAGAAATAAGTACTGTGGTAGATTAACAAAATTGGTCATGATTATTCTCTTCCCTGTATCCATATGATGTGGCTTGGAATTTGGGTTGGTCTTTTAGCGTACTTAGGTCAAGAGAATATTACAGAAGTTATCTTGCTCCAGCTTCAAGAAACTTTGTGTTCTTCCACCTGCTCTCTTGGGAGCCTGCATAGTCACTCCAGTTAAGGCCACTCTAGACCACCCAGCCTGTAGGCTACCTTGCAGCTGACTTCAGGTGCATGCATGAGCCTAACCAAGACCAGAGCCTCCCAGCTTAACCCAGCTCTAATTTTGATCCACAACAATGTAAAATATAATCGTTGCTTTGTAAATGACTAACTTTCGTAGTAACATGTTATTCAGCCAAGCTAACTGATGCTATACTTACAAGAGTTTTGGAACAGCTGGAAAAAAAAAAAAAATGAAGGTCTTATATATTTAAAGAATGAAGGCTTTCTGCAAACCTTCAGGAAGAAACAAGTTGTGACATCTTCAGGAACTGCTGCAGTGCTCACAGATGTGCCAACATTGTTGACTCACTGGAAAATTCTGAAGCTATTTTAAAATATCACATCTGCCCATCTACCCACCACAGCTGGAGGACACTGATAAAGCTACGGTTTTTCTCTCACCTTCTGAATCTCATGCAACTGCTTCTCATTAAAAAAATCTAACCTGGAAGCAGGGTGGCAAGTGGAATATAATACTCAGGCTCCCTGCCCCAATATTGAAAGGAGGGCATAAAGCAGAAGAAGGAGATTGAGTTGCCAGCCAAAAAATGCACAGGCACAGGGGTCTACTCTGCCTTAGCCATTGCTTCTGGGGGTGTTTAATATTAGAAAAAAACTTCTGTTTCCATGTAACTCCCTCCACCACTCCCCTCTAGCACTGGTTCTACTTTTGGAATCACATGGGCATTATTAGCTCATTCCATTTTCATTTAAGGCCTGCAATAAAGGAATGGTTGAATGTCCAGGTACCCCAAAGTGCAGCAGGTTTGGATAAGTCACCAGAAATGAGGACAATTGGCACAACTTTCCAAGATACCACTCTGCTGCCTCCATCCTTCTTTGGGAGGGAAGCAGCTGACAAAACCCAGTTCTCTCCACTGTTATCAGTGCCAGTCCAGGAGCACTGGCAAAGCACAGGGATGACAAGGTAAAAGTAAAGAGCTTGGGACCCTGGGTTTTCTCTTTCTGCCCCTACGTCAATAAGTCATGCTGGGGCCTCATCATAACAGCCCACGTTTAAAACAGACTGGTTTCAGTGGTAGAGAAGGATTCTCTAGACAAGGAACACAAGTTCCTCTGAGAAGGTGATTTTATGAGAAATATGGATTTCTAAGTGCCTATAGAATCTCTGCTCTGCAAGGATTCCATTCCCAGCCTCCACTCAGGGGTTGCTTTGGTCCTGGACTTCTTTGAACAATCCAATACACTCCTATGGATTCCGTTTCCATTGAAATACTGACGGCTACCAGATCTATTGTAAATCTTTGCACCCATACATTTAACTGTTGACCCTTGCCCATAGGATCCCCCACTCAACATGACTCAAATCCAGGTCCTTCCCTTTAAACTAGCACTAACCACTGCCAGTTCAGTTGGTGGCCTCACCAGCTTACCCAAGGCAAGAATTTCTCCATCTCCCAGTTTGAGTTCCATAACCAACTCCATGCCTGCTCTCTTGGCCTCCAGGATTGTGTCTCTCTGACCAGTGAGCCTCACAGCTGCCAAAGAAAGCTTCCTAACACCAAACCTGCCATGATACTCTCTAGATTGAAACACTGTATTAGCTCCCTATCATCCATATGATAATACCCCAGATCCTCAGTCTGTTCCCTGCTAACATCTTTAACACCATACACATTTGCATGATCCCCTAGCCACATGAACTGCCTGTTGATACCTAAAGCTCTCAGGCACCATCCTGTCATTAATTTGCAACACTCCACCTCCATAGCCCTCAGTCTGAGCTCAGTGTTCTTCCTGTGGCCTGCCCCAGTACCACTGTCTTACCATCCCTTCTTATAATTATCTCAACTTGTCTGTTTATCCCACCAAATGAAAAACCCCATGAAGGCTGAATTCATACCACCAGCACCATCTTTATATCTCAGTCCCCACTGCAAGTGGACACTAATGAAAGATTGTTAAACAGAACCATGAGCTTCCCCAGATACTGTAAAGTTCATGGCAGGAGATAGGTTTAATTCATAGTAATATAATAACAATAATAATAGATAAATGTTTTTAGCACTTCCTATGGACCTATGGAGTTTGCAGGCATTATTAGTTCATTTAATCCTTGCCATAACCTCAAGAGATACTACTGTTATTATCCTGATTTGTAAATAGGAAACCAAGATTTAGAGAGGTTAAATAACTTGCCTAAATCACTCAGCTAGCATGTGGTGAAATCAGACACTAGTTCTCCCTGTGGGATCACATAGGCATTATTAGCTAAGTTAATCTTCATTTAAACCATCATCAGTCTCCAACCTTGGGTGATCCCTATGGAGATAAGATTTTACCTATAGGTCTGCACTTCTCCAGAATAGAAAGAAGAGACAGGGGACCTGAGTTGGTTGGCAAAATACTATTCATTAGGACCTCTTCACAAAGAAGGAAGGAATGGCTGGAAAGACTCAAGATGGTCTACACCCTTGACCACTAGGCATGCAGCCTCTCTAGTATAGCTCCTCCAAGGTGAAGTCAGCTCCATCACATCTCTGGGTGACAGAGAGTCTCTTTCTGGTTGGTCAGGTTATTAACAGTTATATCCTACTCTACAAAAAATTTGTGGAATTGCTTAATTAAATAACTTTCTTGCTGTAGGGACTTATCAGAGCCTTTAATATGCCAATGTGCTTTGAGCATTTCCCAAACTCATGGACCACTTCATTTCTTCAGGCATCTTCCAGGACTAGCAACCTATGGCACAGACTTTAGAGAACATTGATTCCTGGGTTCCATTCCTCCAAAGGCCTGGCTGAACTTGTCTTCATGAGATTAGCAGATTCTTTCCAATGAATTTTCTTCCATGCTAAAGTTAGCTAAGTTCAGTTTCATCACTTGCAATAATAGGCCTTGACTGAGACATGCCCTCACTTGCCCTAAGAAGACCAAACCTCTGGAGCCTGCTGGGATTGACACTGGGGTTGATTATGAGAGCAGGTTTTGGGGAGGCCCAACCAGTCAGCTGTGGTCCTAACAGCCTTTGCTGAGACCTACCACCTAGGGAGTCATCTCAAAAGTGCAGCTCTTTTTTGTTTTTGATTTCCTTCCTGATGAGAAATTTGGCATTTTTAGATAATAGAACTGTGACTTACATTTTTGAATTCTATGGCTTAGTTTGTCTTCTTTGACCTTTTGATAGTATTCATGGCTGTTACAGAGAGCTCACCTCTCTATGGGATATTGAGGGAGGGAGTCATCTGTGCCTCTCACCTCCATTCACCCCAACTCTGATACATACACACACAAGCATCCTACTTCTGTTGAATTTCCCTAACCATATTCTCTAAGTTGATCAGGGGTATATGGGCTCTTTGGGTTTCCTGCCTATTCTTGACCAGCAAATGCTTCATATTGGCCTCTAATAGAACCAGAAGCTCTGGCTTCCAGAGCATTTTCCTTCTCCTCACCATTCCCCGGCACCAGGTGAAGTGAAATTCTGTTCTATTTATCTTACAAGGCCTAGTTAGAATGTGAGTTGAGGTGGGTTGATTGCCACCAAAGGGGCTGCTCAGAAGTTCAACTAGGAGGGTGGACACATTGGTACTAGGTTTCTCTAAGCTTCCTTCTGTGATCTATCCTTATTGCTACAGCCACATTACATGGCCACACTAAAGGGAAAGGGACTTGGATATAGAGCCAGATCTGGTCACCCCACCCTAGGGGATAGCATTGCTCCCCAGGTCCTTGGGCAGTGAAGGCCATTCATTCCTACGCTCTCCACACCACAGTTTGGAATGGGTCCATGTCTCTTACTCCTCACCATGATTCACCACCACATGTGAAAGCCCCCTGCTCCTTGAGGCTCGTGCCACCTGGCTACAGTACCACTCCCCCACCCCACAACCCCCGCATACCCTGAGTCATTCACTAGCCTTTCAGTCCTTCCCCAAGATCATCAAAGACTTTGGCACTGGAACCACAGCCCTCATCTCCACCCAGACCTTACCCTAGTGACTTCAGTTTCCACATGTATATTCCATCCAACACCTTCAATGCTTAGTTCCTTAACTTCATCCATGTTGACCTTTTCCTTCTCTCCACTCCAGCCACCCACATCTTTGGCCACACTCTAAGCATTGTCATCACCTTGAACTGCTACTCTGAAATCATCAACACAGACCAGCTTATTCTTTCTGTTTCTCAATTTCTTTTATTTTGATAAAATACAACATAAAATTTATTATCTTAACCACTTTTAAGGGTACAGCTTAGTGGTAATAAGTACATTCATATTGTTGTACGGCCATGACCACCACCCATCTCCAGAGCACTCTTCATCTTACAAAGATGAAACTCTGTTCCCATTATACAATGACTCCCCATTCCCTCCTCTGCCACAATAAACTTGACCTGGCCAAGCATAACTAAGAGAATGCAATGGAAATAACTTTGCATGACTTCTAAGGCTAGGTCACAAGAACCCTGCTACTTCTGCCCTGGGCTCTTAGAACACATGATCCTGAGAACCCTGAATCACCATATAAGAAATCTACTATCCTACAACCACCATGCTGCCAGGAAGCCCAAGTTAGCCGTCTGAAGAGGCTGCATAAAGAACGAGTAATGCTGGCAAGATTCCAGCTGTCCCAGCAATCCCAGCCAAGATGTCAGACTAAGTGGAGCCATCTTACACGTAGAGAAGGAGGGAGGTCCCACACACACCCTCCCACTCCTACTGTTGAAGCCATCCTAACATAAGCTTAGACATTATGGAATGGAGACAAAGTGTCCCTGCTGTACCCTCTCAGAATTCCAGACACAAAGAATCATATGTATTCTAAAATAATAGTAATTTTACACCTCTAAGCTTGAAGTGATTTATTAAACAGCAATAGATAAGGGAAACAGTCCCCTCCAACTCTTGTAGAGTCTATCACATCTTCCTACTGACATCCTATTGATAAAGAAACATGCACAATTTGCTTCCATTTAACTAATAATAATAATAATGGTGGAAGAGAGGAAGGGAAAGATAACAAGCATGGAAGAGAAAACCACAGCAAGCTATCTTGTCTTCCTATCAAGCCCAGCTTCTCTCTTTTCTTCATTTCAAAGCCAAGTTTTTTGTGTTTACTATATACAATTTTGCATGCATATTTCTTTCTCTCCTAAGGACTGCATTCTGGCTCACACATACACTCACACATGGTAAATTGAACCCACTCTCACTAAGATCACCACTGCCTTATGAATACATCAACTGCATGTCTCCACATCTCTACATCCTTAATCACTTGGTAACATGCCACACTGTGGGCCACTACCTATTTCTTGAAAAGTTCTCCTTGCCTGGCACCTCCAGTGCCACTCTCTTCCAGCTTCTCTCTGAGGCTCTGATTACGTGATCTTCATTTCCACCATGACCGCCTATCTTCTGCCCATTCTCTTTATTATTCTCAGCCTTCAAAAGGTGTGAAAATGTGTACAATGAAGAGTTTCCTTTCTCATTCTCATCACTCAACAACAAGATTCCCCTCCTCAGAGGCAATCAGTTTCTTATATATTCCTCCACAGACATATTATGTATAAACATGCATATATGCATATATATACCTTCCAATTCCTCCATACACACTATTTTTTCCCCACAAGAATGGCAGAATTCTATAGATACTGAAGTGAACCTCGCTTTTTTCACAATGCATCTTAGCGATATTTCCCTATCAGGGCATCACAAACTTCTTCAACTTACCTCTGCATATCTAATATACATTTTTAAATAATTTTCTTATTTTTAACTATAGTTGACATAAAATATTCTTAGTTTCAGGTGTACAACATAATGATTGGACATTTATATAACTTACAATGTGATCATCTTGCTAAATCTGATACCATACACAGTTATCATTATATTATTGCCTATATTCTCTATGCTGTATTTTATATCCTATGACTGTTTTTATAACCGGAAATTTGTACTGCTTAATAGCATCACTTGTTTCACCCATCCCCTAACCCCTCCCATTTGGCAACCATCAAAATGTTCTCTGTCATCTATGAGTTTATTTCTAATTTGTTTGTTTATTTTATTTTTTATATTCTACATGTAAGTGAAATTACATGCTGTTCATCTTTCATTGTCCCATTCTTTTCACCTAGTTTAATATCCCCTAGGTCTAATCTCCTCAAAAAATTAAAAATGGACTGCATTATAACTCAGCAATTCCACTTCTAAGCATATAGTCAAAGAAGCCAAAAACACTAATTTGAAAAGATATATGCACCCCTATGTTCATTGCAGCATTATTTACAGTAGCCAAGATACAAAAACAAACTAAGTGTCCATCAGTAGATAAGTGGATAAAGATGATGTGGTATATATATAATGAAATCCTGCCATTTGTGACCAAATTGATGGACCCAGAGGGCATTATGCTAAGTAATATTAAGTCAAATAGGGAAAGGCAAATAATTCTATAGTACATTTTTGTATGCATGTACTTGGTTTATTTTATCATCTTTCTTTTGATATTATTTGGGTTGCTTTTCATCTTTTTCTATTACAATATTGTAACAACTGATTTTGTATGCATAGTTTTTCACATGTGAGAATCCTTTCATAGGAAAAATTCTTAGAAGTAGTTAGGTTGAAAGCATTTTTAAGGTCTGAAGATATTGCCAAATTTCCCTCCATTCAGCTGTACCATTTTCACTCCCATCAGCAATGCATGAGCGGCTGTTTTCCCATATAAACATGTTGATCTTGGCCAAACTGAGAGATGAAAATATCTTAGTGAAACTTTAATTATATTTCTCCTATTACACATAAGGGAAATCTTTTCTTAGGTTTCAGTAACTTTATACCTTGTACATCTTTCTTTCATGTTATTGTCTGTTTCATATTGATTTGTGCAAACTATTTATGTAATAGGGAAATGAGCACTTTGTCAGTGGAGTTGTAAATATTTGTTAAGTTTGCTTTTGATTTTGTGCATGTTGGATTTTATCAAGAAGTTTTATTTTAAAGTTTATATTATCAGTCATCTTATCTTTTCGGGCTTCTAGGTTGTGTCTCTTATATAGAAAGTTTTAAAATTCTCCTATGTTTCTGGTACATTTGTGGTTGTATTTTGTTACAGAATACATCTTGTTTTGTATGGAATTTATTTTACTATAAAGTATGAGGTATGAATCCAACTCTTTTTTTCCAGATTGTTCTCCAGTTATTCCAATACTTACTGAATATTGTACTTTCCCACTCAATTTGAAATACTATACTTTGCTTAGACTAAGTTCTTATGTATAAGGTCAGAAATCATATTTTCTTTCACTGAGTTGATGGTAGTGGTACCATCTTGTTTTGTGTAATATAGCTCAGTAGTATAGTTTAATTTCTGATAAGGATAGTCCAGCCTCTTTACTATTCTTTTTTCAGCAGTTCTGTGGCTGCTCTTGCTGTTAAGAAGTATAAAAAGTCTGCTCACAAGCCAATACATTAATTAGCCTTCCCTGTTTCCTGGATGTTGGCAGAAGATGTGAGACTTCAGGGTCAGAGATAAATGACTTTATCAATCTCAACAATAGCAATAGCCAACGTATTAGCATCTGTGACTGTTCCACAAGCAATAGTCCCCAGAGGTTGACATGAAGAAATTCAGGTGATGCTAGGTAGTGAGCTGTGTTTCAGAAGAAGGATCTTGAGTTTCAGGAGCCTGACTCTTTAATAATGGGCAGAAAGCCCACCTGGTTTTTGCCCAAGAGAGAGACATTGTCCTTATTTTAATGGACAGTGAACAAACTGGCCATTTTTCTAGAAGGAAACATTTATTATCTCTACTTTGCAAGGGTTTACTATAGGAATATCCCTGAAGAGACCATCTAGAACAAAGGTAGCCACTGTTTTGTCTCATCCAGAAACATGAGAGACCCATGGAGAATTGTCTCCCAATTTGTTTATTTTTCTAAATGCACTTGAAAATCTGTTTGTCTAACAACAAAGGCTTTGTTTCTATTGGGAATCTTATTAAATTCCAAATTATCTGAGGAAGAATGGACAATTTTATGTTAGTTTTCCTACCCAATACCATTATTCAAATGCTTTTTCTTTTTGTTCTTTGCAAGCATTTTAATGCTTTCCCCACTTAGACTTTTTACATTTCTTGTAACATTTATTTCTCTTTTTTTAATCTTCTTGTTGCTATTGTAAATGTTTTCTATTCCCACTTTATCTCTAACAGATTGTCATTAATTCCTGCCCTTTAAATGAGCAGTTCCCTCCTGGGTCCCTCCTCTAGTTTCTTCTCTTCTTACTCCAAGATTTCCCTAGATGTTCTTCTCTCCCAAAACCTCAGTGAGCATCTGTCAGCCAATGTCTCCCATACTGTCATCTTTGGCCCTGGTCTCTCTCAGGAGCTCCTGAGCACATCAAGCCCAGCCAGCTTTGAAATTAAACTCCTCATCCTTCTCCCCAAACTAGCTCCAGCAAAGGGAAGACTTTTTTCACCCTTTTTTCTAATCAGTCACCAAGTCCTATCTATTCTTCCTCCTTGATTCCTCTTTAACCTGCACTCTTGCCTTCATTCTCTTTGCTGTGGCCTGAGCTTCACTTGAATGACTGGGGAGCCCCTCATTGACCACTTGGTCTTGAATCTCACCTCTTATCTATTTTTATTCTGCAGCAAAATGGCCCACAGTTTGGATCATGCCATCTCCCAGAGGCTTCAGGAAAAAATAGAGGCCACAACTGTGCACCACTCCCAGCATGACATCCCATTCTATTGGTGACCTGGTTCCTCCCACCTTCTTGAATTTCAAGTCTTCCATTTCCACACTATCCTACATTCATGCTTGTGTACATCTCTGCCTCTTCACCTAGAACATTTCAACCCACCACAGCCTTCTTTACTTGATTAACTCTAACCCCTCCTAAACCATTCAACTCGGACAACAACTTCTCTGGAAGATTTCCCTAACTCCCTCTTCTGTATGAGATGCTTTCATTCATTCATTCATTCATTCATTCATTCATTTCTTCATTTCAGAGGCATTTATTAGGTTTCTTCACTTGCAAAGCTCTCAGCCAGGTACCAAGTACACCAAAATGAATTGAGTTCAAGCCATTGCCCTCTAGGGACTCACTACCTAAGTTCTTATTAGTCATCTGGGGCCAGCAACATCAGCATATCAACATTGTTAGAACCGCATCCATCCAAGACCTGCCTGGTCAAATCTGCATTTGGACAAAAGCCCTGAGTGATTCGTATGCACAATAAAGTTTAAGAAGCTCTAATCTTGGTGGCGTGGAAATGGAGAAGTGTAACAAACGAGGTAAATGCAGCCTCAGAGGAAAGCACAGGGTACTCTGTGAACAGGGTGGGAGATACAAACTGAATATGAAGGGAAGAGGAGAGAGGCAGGATGGGAAAGCTCAGGGCAGAAAAGATGAGTTTGAGTCAGGGAACCTAAAGGGGTGGGGGTGGAGGCTTCCAGGCACAGCTTGAGCAAAGGCACAGGAGAGGGTCTGGTATGTGTGCTGGACTGAGGATGCAGGAACCTTGCTTAATGCAAGGTTCTGACACAGAATAATGGCAAAGAAAGCAGGTTTACTTCCTAACACTCTACCCCAGGCTCATGGCCCAGCCTTTTAACCACCCACAGCGGGTGAATAGGTACCACTTTTTTGATGGCCAGCCAAGGAACTTGGCCATGTTTAAGTGCTGGCCAGCTAACACAGTTTAGTTTACAAAGGCAGAAGTGATGTTGTGTTTGAGAGAGAATCCCCTGCAGCCAGGGAACCTGGTTAGGGATCACAATTGTGCTAGCTAGGTGTGACACCAAATTAAAACACTGCAGCAGAGGCAACTCAGCTTGGAAGAAGAGCACAGATTCCAGAAGGATTTGGGAGGTCAAATTGGTAGAGCTGAACGGGGGAAAGATGCAAAGAGAGGAGACAGTGTAATTCTCAGGATCCAGACTTGTATTGGTGAAAGGAAAAACCAACCAAGGCAGGGGCAGTAGAAGAGTGAGCCAGTGTGGGGGCAAGGACAATCAGCACCCGTGTTGATTGAGCAGTGGACAGACACCCAGGTCAGCACTCTGCAGGGACTTTCTCAATTTATCCTCATCCAGCAATCCTCCTCGGTTTACAGAGGAGAAAACAAGCACAGAAAGTTTAGATTGCTTGCCCAGGGTCACGTAGCAAGAAGTAGAACTGGGATCAGAGCTCAGGACATGACCGATTTGTCACCCTACTTTGTGGACTGGCTTCTGACGTGTTGGCAGTTACGGGCCTGTACACTTCTAATAGAAGGAGAATGAGTGGGACAGAGGCTTAGGTGAGCCACCGGGCAGATGTCAGCCTGCAGAGGTTGCCAGAGCCCTTGAGTGGATGAAATAATGCTGGGGGAGGAGAGGTTTAGGTAGGATGGGTTTGATGAACAGTGGAGGCAGAGACTAAATAAGTATATAGCTTCCCATTGCCTCTTGGGTTGCCATTTGCTGCTTTAGCCAGAGTCCGACATTAGGAGGATACCCCCGGAATCTTCAGAAACCAGGCCTCTCACCAGGGAAGGGGCTGGTGAGAGCAGGAGAGCCTTATCGGAGAAGGCAGACATGTGCCAGAGCCAGGGAGATGGTGTCAGGGGACGTGAATTTCTCCCACTCCAGGAATTCCACAACAGAATAACCCTGACCCCACCTACCCAACGCCAACCCATGTTGACTGCAAACCCCCTTTGCATGCTGACTCAGTAGGACTACCACTCCCAGGCCAGCATCTTCTCAGCCGTAAGATGGAGACAACGACACCCTCTTCTCAGAGCAATCCGTAGGACCAAGTGAAGAAGATACCATGCAGATTACAGAGCTGTTCCGCATCACTGGCAGGACCCCTCAACACCCCACAGTGGGTAGGGTCTCTTTGCTAGGGGTATCAGGGTTAGAGCTAGTTAGGAGACTCAAGACCCTCTCATGCCCAGTCCAGTCTCCAAAGGCAGGGCCTGGGGTCCAATCTGGACTTCTGGCTAGCGGACAAGGGCTCCCCAGGAAGCCCCTGACCTCTCCTGGCTGGCAGCCTCAAATGCTCATGCAGGGTAGAGGGGAAAGCTGTGGGGGCGTTGAGCTTCAAGCACAGCCTGAAGGTGCCCCTGCTGCTCAGCCCAGCCCATTATGGCCAGTTGGAAATAGGCTTCGAATTGCCAGAGCTTACAATTGTGTATGAGAAGTCAGAAATAAAAATCTTTATGTGGAATCCACAGGTTTTTTAATATAGACAACTGACAAATAGTGTAAACAATTGGCTGGCTAGCCTACCCTAGATCATGACTAGGATTAGAATTAGGACTTTCCTCACCAAGGCCTTTGGCATGGACAATAATGGCACATGGTTATGCCTCTGAGTGTGCATGACATACCCATGTGTATTTCTATATGTAAGCATGTGAGCAAGGCATAGCTGCAGGAATCCACAAGGATGTGTGTGCCTATGTGAATATATGCATAGGTGTGTTGTAGGTAAGTCTGTTAGCATGTGTGCATGGTCTCGAGTGTGTATTCATTAACATGCATAATCAAGTATAGGCATATAATGTATGACAGTACATGTGACTGTGAGCTCTTATGTTAGTGTGAGTGCACATGTTTATGTTAAGACACATGAATGTGGGCTCCAATGTGGGCCAGGGTTTGCACTTGCCAATGAGCATCAGCCAGTGGCATGGCAGTTTCCTGTGACTGCCGGAGAGAGGAAGCTATGTCCACACCCATGTCCACAGGGACACACGTGCACGCTAGAGAGTTGGGGGACAGCGGCGGCCGGCAGTGTCTGGTGAAGTGGAGATGGTGGCCTTGGCCTCCTGCAAGCCAGGGCCTTCATTCTCCCCATCCGCCACCCCTCCTTACTATGCCCGCCAGCCAGCAGAGTGGAGGGGAGGGGACAGGAGGGGACTGGAGGGGAGGAGCGGGGGTGGGTGCGGCAGCTGCACCCAGAGCTCTGCAGGAGAGAGGAGCGCAGAGCACAGCCGTGGCCATTAGTCACCAGATGTCACCTTCTGCTGCCAAGGCAGCGCCGGCACAGACAATGGTCATGCAAGCCCGGGGTGGGAGGGGTCGACCCGGTGGACCCCAAAGCCGCGCCTCTGCTGACACCTACAGCCCCGCTCCCACACTCTGCCTGTCTCCTGTGTTGCAACACCAGGCTGCTGCTGCCATCCCCTCAGCTTTTTTGCCTGACCAGCATTATTTTCTCCACGTCCCCTCCTGTTATCTGCTTAACGCCTCATTTTTCAGGAGGCAGGGCAGGCAGGCATCACCTCTTCCAGGAAGCATGCCCTTCTCTAATTCTCCTAGTCCCCACTAGGTGACTGTCTTGGGGCCATTGCCTCCTGGGCTCTGTGAAGTTACCAGGGATTACCCTTTCCTCTCCTGTGTCTGACATGGTGTCTGTACTCAAAGCTGAGTGCATGGGTGGCACTGGTGTCTTCCAGTTTGCAGGGGAATCAAGTAAGATGTTGAAGGTCATTGCCACCCACAAATGCGCTCACTTGACCCCATCCAGAGGAAAAAGCCCTTTACCCCAGGACTAAATCCAACCTTAGAACTGGAATTCAGGCTCTGAAATAAAGATCTTTTTTATCTAGGGAGCCAAACCCATGATTGTTAGCTCCCCCTCAAATTTGTATGTTTAAAAACACCAGGCATGGGGGTCACAGTCCCTGGGTCCTAGTCCCTGGTTTGTTGTGGGACTCTGGGCCAGTCCTTGCCCTCTGGGCTTTGGCTCCCTATTTGTAGAAGGTGCAAGTTGGTCTGGGTGGTGGCTGTGACAGTCATTCTGTGTGTGCCAGCAGGGTCCATGTACAGCTGACCTCCAATCATGTATCCTAAGGCCATCAAACTCCTTCTATCTGTCTAGATTGCATTGTGTGCAGTGGGCCTCTGAGCTCTAGAGTGCGGAGGGATGGAACAGGCTGTCTTCTTTGAAAAGTCCATGAAATTGAGAGTAGCTGAAAAGGGTGAGGTTCCCACATCATCAGCATACTCAGGAACCTTCTGAACTAGAACTGACTTCAGAAACTGAGGCACAGAGCAGGAAAGATAAAAGGAGAGAGCAAAGAACTGAGCTACTGAAGTGCTTTACAGCTGTTCCAGAGAAGCAGGGTCTGTGTCTGTGGCTGTGGCACTCCCTCAAGGCCTCCACTGTCAGAATCCAGGGTGTGGAGGCCTTCTCAAAGTGGCCCGTGTGCCCTTCTACTCAATGCTACTCCAAAGCTCCTGCTCCCCCAGCCTTCGGACCCCTCCAGAGGGGACTGCCCAGGCCCTGGAGAGAACAGGCACTTCTGGAACCCAAAGGAGGCATGGCTTGCACTATAGTTAGTTTTCTTTGTTTGGTTCCTTTTAAAATATATACTTAGGCCCTGGCTGGTGGCACAGTGGTTAAGAAGCAGGCCTGCAAACCCAAAGGTCACTGGTTCAATTCCTGCCACCACACATAACCAAGTTTCCAGCCAGGTTTCCAGCCAGGTCTGTAGCTGGAAGCAGGTGAAAGGCAACCACACATTGATAGCTCTATGTCTCTCCCTTCCCCTCTCTCTAAAAATGAGAAATAAAATCTTTAAAAATAAATTAATAAAATAAAATATATATTGATTTTTAAAATTTGGTTGCAAAAGTCATGCCTAATGTTTGAAACAATTTAGACAATAGGAGTTTTTTTTTAAGATTTTAGTTATTATTTCCAGAGAGACAGGAACAAAGAGAAGCAGAGAGGAAGAGAGACATCAATGTATGGTTGCCTTTCACCTGCCTCCAGCCACAAACCTGGCTGAAGACCTGGCTTACAACCTGTTCATGGGCCCTAAATGGGGAATCGAACCAGCGACCTTTGGGTTCACAGGCCAGTACCTTATTCACTGTGCTACCAGCCAGGGCCTGAATTTTTTTTTTTTAATTACTCTCTTTATCTCATCAGCATTGAAAACTGTTACCTTGTATACATTTTTCAAGCTTTTTCCTATGTATAAATAGTATTCATTATCTATTTATGTAGATACATATTTTTTACCAAAAAATGGGAACATATGCTATATTGAAATTTTTTTTCTTTTCACTAACAGCTTGAACATTTCTTCATATCCTTAACTCTTCTACCTCACTCTTTTTGAGGTCTGTATAATATTCTGTAGTAAGCATAAAGTATTAATAAACCAATCATCTATCGCTAGAAACAATACTGATATTTTAAATGGCAATTAGTCAAGAGTAATCCCAAGTCTCATGAGGATGTCTATCAAGAAAGATATTCAGCCCATGTATGGAAAATGAGAAAGAGGCTTAGCAGATAGATAGGAGTTTTCATCGCCTTCTCCTGAGGGCCTCAGTTTCCTCACCAGCAAGAGTATGGGTCTGCCCTACATGTGCCCTGAGGGTCCCTGCAGCTCAGCCCTTCCCTGGAGGAGACTTATTAGCCATGAACAGAGTTATGGCAGAAGGGAAACTAGAACCAGGTCTCTCAACTTGGGGCCCAATGGCCATCAGGCAGGGGCACATATCCTCACTGTCTTGCCATATAAAACATGGTGTTCACGTGAACATTCCCCTTCAGCTCGGCAGGGGGAGCCTGATTTTGAACCCTGTAAGAAAACAGTAAACAAACAAACAAACAAACCCTCCTGGCCTTTAACAACTCTGTTACCACCCAGTGCAGCAAAGAGGAAGTATGACATCAAGGCTGAGGTTGGGTACAGTCAAGGTCCCTCTCCCTGGTCTGAGCTCGCACCATGACATTCTCAACTAGAATTTCTAGTCCTGTGTCCTTAGGCAAGTCATTTCTCCTCTCAGAGCCCCCATTTCTTTAGGAGTAACAAAGAGATGCAATACCTACACAAAACATTGTGAGGATGTGTACACAGCAGAGACTCCAAATAGGTTACTGCCCAGTAGCCTCAAACCCCAGCCCTGGTCTTGACAACCAGTTTTGAGGTACCTATTGAGAGCCCACTCTGTACTAGGTGCCCAGGATGCAGGGATGAGTAAAACAGATGGAACACCTGTCCTCACAGCCTTTAAGATTAGAGAGCAAACAATAAATATACAAATGATTTCAAGTGTGAGGTATGTGTGAAGAAGCATGAAGTACCCTGAGAGAAAAATCACTTTGCCTAGCTGAGGGTAGAGTGATGGTGGGGGAAGGTCAGGGAAGGATTTTCTGATGAGCAGTCATTTCCATGAGAGTGAGCATTAGAAAGAATTACACAGAATAAAAGTGGAGGGAAGGCTGCATAGGAAACAACCTTGAAGGGGAAAAGAACATGCCATGACCCAGGCTAGTAGGGCTGGACTGCCCATAGTTCAAGATGAGGCTGAAGGAGACAGGAGGGGACCTGTGTGCAGGGTAGCAGAGGCCCTGGAGCTCTCTTGTGAAAGTGTGTATGAGGCAGAAATAGAGCAAAGAGGCCACCGATGTGGCGGGAACAAAGTGAATAAAGGGGGGGCACTAGGTCATAAACAGTCTGTAGCTGTATCATTCAAGAACTTGAGGGTCTTGTAAGGATTTTGGCTTTTGCATGAAATGGGAGTCATAGGAGTGGAGTGAGTTGAGAAGAATGATATGGTCTGAGAACCTTCTAAAGAACACTCCAGGCACTTCCGATTTAGTGAAGTTTGTTCTTAACAGATCTACCCTTCCACGAAAAACACCTATAAACTCTGAATATCGTACAATAAACAACTACTAGAAGGCCCTGGAAAATTACCAAAAACAGGCAGATTTTGGAAAGATGTCAAAACTTTGGAGGAGGGGCCAGCATGTGGTAAGCGTTTCTCCTTTGTGGCTTTATCCAGAGGGCAGACTGCAGTTGTGGCCCAGGGCAGGACAGCTGAAAGTCCAAAGTAAACACTGTGTTCCAGGCCTCAAGAACCAGAGGACAGATCCTAGGGCCACCAGAGCCACTGGAAAGGGATGGAGAAATTATAGAAAGGAAAACATTAGAAAAAGCCCAAATTCAGCTGATAAATTCAGACAACCCTCTACTCAAGTCTTGATTCACACACACATGCACACAGAAACATACAACATACACATACACATACAACACACACACAGAAAACTCAAGATAACCTTCAGATGAGACTTGAGATGTTGCCCACTGCAGGCAACACAGAGTTTGTAGTTTGAGTCTAACCGAGGGATTGCCTGCTGAATAACAGACATCAGCACTCAGTGGGACAATATAACAAACTCCAGACATTCTACAACATAACATTTCCAAAGCCCAGGATAGAATCTAAAATCCACATATAAAGAATCTAGAAAATATAATCCACCCTCAAGGAAAAAGTTAATCCACAGAGTCCAACTCTGAGATAAATTATCAACAAGCACTATAAAGCAACTGTTATAACTACGTTCAACAAAGTAAAAGGAAATGCAGTCTTCATGAATGAAGAGATAGGAAATCTCTAAAGAGAAATAGAAAGTATGAAAATAACCCGGTAGAACTCTAAAACTAAAAAATTCAATATCTGAAATGTTTTAAAACTTTATGGCATGGCTTAAAAGAGAATGGAGATAAAAGTCAGTGAGCTTAAGTAGATGAACAGAAACTATTAAACTAAAGTATTAAGAGAAAGGGGGAGAAAGGAGAGAGAAAGAGAGACAGAAGTTTGAAAATAGTCTCAGGAATCTGTGAGATAACATCAAAGGTCTAACATGTGCATAATTGGAGTTCTAGAAGGAAAGACGAGAAGAGCAAAATTTTTTTTAAATAATGGCAAAAACACCCCTCACTTTCCAAATCCAATGAAAGACATAAATTGACATACACGCTCGTATTCAAACTGCTAAAGTCAAAGATACAGAGAAAACCTTGAAAGCAGCCAGAGAAAAAAGACATTACATAGAAGAACAAAGATTCAAATCACCACAAACTCCTCATTAGAAATCATTGAAACCAGAAGACACAGAATTTAAAAGTGTAAGGTAGGGAAAAAAAACTGTCAACATCTAGTGAAAGTATTTTTCAATAGGAAGGCAAAATAAAACATTTTTATTTAAAAGAAAGTTTAGAAAATTTGTCAACAGAGGACCTGGACTATAAGAAATACAAATTGAAGGTAATGACACAGAGGGGCACTTGGATCTTCAGAAAAGAATGAATAACATCACATGGTAAATATCTGAGTAAAAATATAAACTCATCAGAGATATAGTTCGTCTTAATTTCTTCACTGTGCATATGACTATTTAAAGCAAAAATAGCACTGTTTATGAGGTTTATGATGTACCTATGAAAACTATATCAGACAGGATAGAAGATGGCAAATGTTTGCAAAAGTTTTATATTTTATGTAAAGTGATAAAATATCAACTCTCAATCAGCTGTGAACAGTTAAGAATGTACATGGCAAAGGGGAGCAGCTTAGACAAGAACCTAGTATGGGGGAACCATGGACATGGACAACAGGTAGGATTGACTTTGGGGGGAATGGGTGGGTGGGGAGGGTGATGGAGGGGAGCAAAAAAGGGGATGGATGTAAAACAACAACAATAAAATTAAAATTTTTAAATTAAAAAAAAAAAGAGGCAGGAATGACTAAATAAACAAGCCTTTCTAGAAAAAAAAAAAAAAAAGAATGTACATGGCAATCCCTAGGAGGAAAAAGAGTACTTTTAAAAATGCAAAGCCGTATAGCTAAAATGGCAAATAATCACATTAAAATGGAATTCTGGGGAACAGTCCCCCTGGCTCCTGTGTGAGATCATGGACCCACTTAGGACATCATTGACGTAATTCAAGTGAGCAGTAGGTTGTTGGATGGTGAAACTGTTGGTGTGTTCTGAAGGGAGAGCCTAAAGGAATTGTCAATGGATTGGATTTTTGATGTAGGAGAAAGCCAAGAATGACCCTCAGGCCTGTGACCTAAGCTGTAAGGGTAGAGTTTGCCAGTTACTGGGATTACAAGGAAGATTTTTCTTCACCTGCCCTCCCCACTTCTCTGTGCTTTTTGAGACCTGCCACGGCCTCTGTGCCAGGAAGCCAAACAGAGCTGGAGGCCAGGTGAGGAAGAAGACAGAGCCACATGCCACCCACTGTAGCTCTTTTGTTGGGGCAGGAACGATGGAGAACGTGTGTTGTTTGGCAAGGGTTCATGCCAGATCAAAAAAGTCATCCTTAAGGCTTCTCCCAGCTTCCAGAGCCCCATCTCCAGTGCTGCTTTCCAGTTGAGAAGTAATTGAGAAATAATTGCTAATATTTCACCGAGATGGCAGAAGCCTCAGCCCCAGCCTCTGGAAACAAATTAAAGAGGCTGACAAGGTTTAGAAATGGAGAACAGTCCTGCTTCTCATTAGCAATTGCAAATAAGATTACAGAAGAGTGTTTCTGCCATAAAGATGGTATTTCCCTGGAAAAAATTAAACCAGTTTGAGGACCTGAGCCAGAATTCAGGTACCTAGGTCTAGGGTAGGGCTTGAGGATCACCTTGTCCAAAGTCACAGAGCAGATTTGCTGCAACCTGCCTAAACTTCAATTTCCAAGTCACTGAGTGCCAGCCACTGTTCTAAAATGATCTCGGCATTCATTCATTTAGTCCTCCCAAAAAACCTATGAGGTAGGCACTATTATTATCCTCATTTTGCAGAGGAAGAAGGTAAGGCACAAAGATGCAAATCAACTTGACCAAGGCCACAGAGCAAGCAAGTTACAGAGCAAGCAAGTTGCAGAGCAAGCAAGGACAGAGAACTCAATCTGATTTTAAAAACCTGCGCTTTTTACCCCCACGTATCTGGCTTTCCAGGCTCATAGGTCTCATTGACTCAGCCCCCGGAGTTTCAGAACTATAGAGGTTTTGGCAATTAGCCCATGAAAGGATCCCAGGCCCAGAAGTCCCTCAGACCTGGATGTGAATCCTAATCGCTGCTGATGGCCATGTGACTGACTCTGAGCCTGTTGTTTGTGCCTGTGTCTTTAAATTGATTATAGGTATGGCACAGATTTGCTCTAAGGGAAAAAAAAAAAAAAAAAAACAGGCCTGAATAAGACACCAGGCCCCAACAACAATAAAATTAAAAAAAAAAAAAAAAAGAAAGAAAGTAAAAAAAAAAAAAAAAAAAGACACCAGGCCCTTTCTGAGGGTCAGTTCCCCTCCCATCCTGTGCAGTCTCACCTCTACCTAAGGGACCTCCAGGCTTCATTCTTAGACTGACCCAAGCCCCTGTGCTGAGAAGCCCTCCTGCATTTTCACTTTCCTCGCCTGTACATCAGTGCTCCTTCCTAACCATCTGTGGCTCCAAGTGCTGCCACCTGTGAGGCCTTTCTCTTCCATCCATAAATACGGTCTTAGCCGGGTTCTCCCTCCCCTCCTTGCCACTACAGGTGGTGTTTGAGGAAGACAAAATCCTGCCACCCAGCATTCAAGGCCCTCCCTACTCTTGCACTCGGGAGAAGCTGATCCCTTTTCCGTAACCTCCCAACATCCATTTTCCCTGCAGACACAAGAGCCTTTGACCCCTTCCAGGGCAGGGGCACCGATTCTGAAGTACAAGGATATCCTGACCAGAGCTGCTCTGGGGGACAGGCCATGAAAGGGAGTCCTGAGCCAAGGCAGAGGGGTCAAGTTACTGGACAAATAATGATTATAGCTGATCAAGGGAAGAGGGGAATGGGGGGAGGAGGGGGAGCCTTATGCCCAAAAAACTAGAGAAAAAGACAAACCAGGATGCTGAAGCCAGAAGTGGGAGCAAAGAAATAAGAGGACAGGACAGATGCAGAGGGAACTGTCCTACTTCCAACCCCAGCTCCACCCTGTACCTCCACCTGCCATCTTGGTGACCCAGCACAGGTCACCTAACCCTTCTGGCCAACACTAAACTATTGTCTGTTGTCTGTGGGCTTATTCTTAAAGTCTTTAGGTTAATCCCTTCCCCTTCTTTCATTCAGTCCCCCCACACCCTTCCCTGGGGCAGCTGCAGTCTAAGTGTCCACGCCTCTGCTTCTATTGTGTAAATCAAGCCAAACCCTCCCCATCCCCACCCAAGGGTCCCTGGCTTGTTGACACAATTCCAAGAGGAAGCATAGGAAAAACAGGCCAGGGGCTGTGCTTTCCAGGTGTCTGTCCCTGCCCTCACCCTTCCCTGCACAGAGCCAGGCAAAGTGGCCTCCACCCCACCCAGGAGGCTGGCAGGCAGCCCCTCGGCACAGCCTGCAGCTGGTCTGTCAGCCTAAGAGGGAATCTGCCCCCAGGGAGGCTCCTAATTTAATCAGCCTCACAAATCAGCTCGATGGGCTTAATTGATCTTTTTCACTCCTAATATTGTCGCTGTCACTTTCTGAGCTTGCCTCCTCCAGCCACCCCATGCGCTGTGCTCAGCCAGCTGGAGAGAAAGAAGAAACACTGAGATGAAAAAAACACTGTGAGTGTATAGCCAAGAAGCCTGTGGGAGGGAGCTGGTACCCAGGAAGGTGAGAAGAGCAGTGCGGATTGGGAGGGTCAGGACTGACACCTGAGCCAGGCCTCAGGGACCACACACAGTGCCCAGGGTGGCAATGTGCAATCATGAGACTGTGGGGCAGAAGGGCTCCGAGTGAGTCATTTGCCTGGGGCCTGGGGCCCTCTGAGCCTCAATTTCCTCACCTGTAAAGATCACAGCAATACTCTGCCCCTGACAGCAATATGTATTCATTCCACAGGTGCCCAGGCATGATGCTAGGGCACATGAAAGGTGGCAAGCACAGGCAAACCTGTTCTGGCCCAAACCTGTCCCCACCATCATGGGGCACTTCTGACAAGTTCTCTCTCCCCTGGGCTCCTCCCTCCCCCGCAGTGGAGCGTTTGGCCCAGCAGGATAGACTGGCATTAACTAAATAAACACATGGACAAATGTCAAGTGGCAACGGTGATAAGTGCTCGAACAGGAGGTCCAAGGTGCAATGTGGGCGGATAACCCCGGGTTAGGGGTGGACTCAGGGGTAGGGTCCCTGAAGAAGCAGTGCTTGAGTTAAGATGTGAAGGATAAAGTGATAGAAATCAAAAGGAAGGAAGAATATTCCAAGAGAAAGCCTTGTGTCTGACCGAAAGCTGCGTTGCTTACGGCTGACCTCTGTGGCTAGCGGTGGATGGAGAGAGGGTGTGGGCAAGATGAGGCTAGGCCAGGAGCTTCTAACCGGTGGCTTCCCAAGTTATAAACACATTTTGCATGTGAGCGGGAACCCAGAACACCTGTAGGCACACACATATAATTTTATATGGTGGCCTGCACACACCAATTTTAAAAGATTGGTGAAACAAAGTTTCTCTTGCCCCCTTAAATGCAATCCATCCTAAGAGTTTCTGCTCTAGTACTCCGGAAGCCTGTTCTACTTCTTTGATTTAAGAAAACTTGCAGGTCACCAACTACTACGTTGATTTCCCTAAAGGGTCATGCTGCAAGTTTTGAGAGGCCCTGAGCTTTGCAAAGCCCTCGCCAGGAGTTGTATCTTTACCCCACGAGCGAATGGTAGCCCCCGCTGTCCTTGGCAGACTTGATTCTGAAAAGGTGTCCCTGTCCGCTGCGTGGGAGTCAATTGGAGGGGCAGGTGTGGAGGCAGGGACACCAGAGAAGAGGCTGCTACCACAGCCAGGAGGGAGATGTTGGCGGCCAGCCGCTGACATTTCTGCAGAGCAAATGAGGTAATAGGTGGGGAAAATTGTGTGCCAATTGGAAAAATGTTTTATGAAAAGTTGCACCATGAAACTGCAAGATTTCCCAAACTAGATCTAGGCAACCTCAATACAAATACCAGCTGCATCTCTTTCAATTGTACCACCTTGAGGGACTCACTTATCCCCAGTGGGTCTCACTTCCTGTCTATAAAAAGGGTCCAGAGGGTCCCTACCTCTGAGAGCCACGGCCAGGCTTGGCTGCAATGGCGCCTATCCCCAGCCAAATGCCTCACCTGGAGCAAGAACTCGAGAAACCAATCATTAAAAGGAAAATCAAAGTTAGAGCTTATTCGCTCATCAATACAGTGCCCACTCAGTGCCAGGCAGGGGGAAGACAGTGGGAACTCCTGGTTCAAGAGAAATTTCTGGAGCCCAATCAGTCTGCGTTAACACTAATTTTGAACCTGTGACTGAGCTGCCAGGCTCAGCTGGTCAAACTCTTATTTACCGGTAAGTGAACCGAGGCCTGAGCCAGCTAAGGATCACTTTCCAATTGTTGTAGCTTCATACAACACCCTTTCCCTGGGGCCTGTTACCAGAGCTCAGTTCATCTCCGCAGGAAACTGTGCCAGTCCTGGGACATCTGCTTTATCTGCGTGGTACCTCTCAAAATATACAGCTCCCCGCTCTCCCCTCTCCCTCAGAAGCTTCCTTGGGGCAGATTGATGGGGCGGCCAGCGCAACAGCAGGCCGCGCAACTAGGAGCTGGCGTAGTCGGTACAGGCTGTCTGCTCCATGCAAGCCAAGCTCAAGTGAGCAGATGGGGATGATGGCTGGGACCTCCCGCCGGGGAGCATTGCCACCTTCCTCCACACCTCTCAGGCTCAGTTAAACGGCCACGGGCAGCTGGGTACAGGTATAGGTACAGCCCACCCTTGTGCTGAGCTCTGGGCTCATGGCGTGCATGCAGAGAGAAGGTGTGTCCTCGCCCCAGCATCTGCTCAGCAGCCAAGGCTCACTGGCCCCAGTTTCGGAGCCATGTGGCCACTGACCATCAGGGGAGTCTGAGAGCCTGCCAGGTCTTCGTTCAACAAGCCACCCTCCCTGCTCTTTGGCCTGCTGCCTGGGAGAAGGGGAGTTTGTGCAGCTGGCTCTGTCGTTCCCTGTCCTGCTGTCTTCACTACACCACATCCATGAGTTAATGTTCCTTCCGTGTTTCTGCTTCCTTGGGTCTCTGTGTGCATCTCTCTGGCCTGTCTCTCTCAGCCTGGTCAGATCTCTCAGGCTCCTTCTGTCATGCGGTGTTTCTCTCTCTGGCTTGAGTCTCTGCGGATGTTTGAGAACCATCACACATCAGCTGGCCCCAGGAGCTAACTGTCTGTGGGTCTTGCATTGCCCTTCATTTTTCCTTCGTGTTTTCTTGTCTGTGTTTCTCTTTCTTCAGCTTTGTGTGGCTGAGCATGTCTCTCTCTATTAACCCAGGGGACAGGGGAGTAGAGGTGTCTCTCTCTGGACCTCCAAGCACTTGCCATCTGGTAAGGGGCTATCCTTGGAACACACCAATCAGACTGCAAAAATCGCCTCCCCCTTCTCTTCCCACCCACCAGCCCCCACCAGCACACACATAGACACACCTGCTTCCCAAAGCTTTGTGCCGGTAAAATGCCCAAGAGGCCCTGACTCTGCCAGGCAAGTCTCCTCTCCACACTCCTCAAAATCAAAGCGCCAACTCTACCACCCTCAACCAGCCTTCAAATGCTGCTCCCACACTCCTCAGCGGTGTGACCTTGTGCCAGTAACTTAACCCCTCTGTGCCACACACCCCCAGAGGTTCCCTACACAGCATCACACTGCCTTCTCCTCCTGTAGAGAATAATTAGGACTAATTACCTTTGGAAGGCCTCCCCATTGAAGAAGGGAAATTCCAATTTGCCAGTGTGTAATCACCTCCCCCACCCCAAGAGGACTCTCTGCCTTGGGGCTGTAAGTTCAGAGCTCTTGTATCAGGTGTAGAATCAGCCACTTTCCCTGGAGAAGAGCCAGGTTGTCTTTTAGCTCCTTGTTAGACAAGTGGGAAACAGACTTGTTCTTTAAGTGGCTGTTGCTCTGTGAAAAAAAGAAAACTAAATCCAGCCCTAGATAGCACACTGGCAGTGGGAAAATCTTATTTGATCACCCCAATTTCAATGCCTTGCCAAGGGCTGGAGGAAAATGGGAGCAGCCTTATCTGTAGGCTTGTTTTGAAGGAGAAGAAAACACCAGCTGGTAATAGGCTTTTACTTGTCTAAAGACAACCTCACAGATGCTCTCAGCATCCAGGAGAGGCCTTGGAGGGTGCTGTGCATGGTCTACTTGGGCAGGATTTGTGGGCAGGATTTCTAGACAAAGGGTCCTCGACTGCATGGTGAGCAGAGCTGCAGCGTGTGTTTGCAGACACCATGCTCTGAGCCAGGGGCTTCACTGAGGCCAAAGACAGACAAACTCCCCCTCCAGCCATGATAGGGAAAGTTTTTAGAATATGGCCTCAACACCAGACACTTGACATACAATGCTTCATTAGTGCTCACAACCTCCAATGAGGTAGGTGCTAGTATTTGCTCCCATTTTACAAATGGGGTAGGTGAGGCACAGTAAGGGTAAGTAAATGGCCTTGATTCATCCAGTCCCACAGCTAGACCTGATCCTGTGTGGTATATGTAGACCAGAAGGTAGAGCAAATAAGTGAGCAGCAAATTCACTGTGTGTGGTTCATGTACCTATCAAAACTTCTTGGGAATAAAGGAGACCCTCACTATTCTCATACTTTGTTTCTCCTAAAATGTATTTTTAATATCAAAATAGGGTTATCAACACCGTGGGTGGTTTTAAATATTTACATTTCACCAATTAGTGCTTTTAGTCCTCAAAATGCAAGTTAGCTACCTTAGTTACAAAAATAATGTGACTTCATAGCACACTACCAACAATGCGGGCTGATGACAGGGCAAAGGATCTAAGTTGTGGGTGACCAGCTCTCTCTGAGTGTTGCTTTGAGGCTGCAAGTCTAACCTCTTTAGGGGGCAACATCAAAAGTCAAATGTGGAAACAATCAGCCCAATGTTGCTAGCTTAAGATGGAGGAAACCCCTGGCTGGTAGCACAGTGGGTAAGGCGCCGGCCTGCAAACCCAAAGGTCGCAGGTTCGATTCCCCAGCCAGGGCACATACAAGGTTGCAAACCAGGTCTCCAGTCAGATCTATGGCTGGAGTCAGGTGAAAGGCAACCATACATTGATGTCTCTCTCCCTCTCTGCCTCTCTCCCTTCCCCTCTTTCTAGAAATAATGAAATAAAATCTTAAAAAGATGGAGGAAGAAGGCCATGAGCCAAGGGATGGATTTCTGATCTACAGAACTGTAAGATAATGAATGTGTTGTTTTAAGCAAAAAATAACAACACAAAAGTCTAATATGGAGACCCTTCACGAACTTGAGGCCCTCCTGCCTGCTTTCTCCCACTCCCTTAGGAGGTGCTAAATGCCTACAAGGAACAGAAATAGTAAAGAAAGAAGATGCGATCAATTCTCTCAAGGGGTGGGTATTGGGAATCAATTAAGCATGGCTTCACAGAAACGAGAACCACTGAGCAGGGGTCCTGCAGCATGAGGAAGTAGTTCATTGGGCAGATAAAAGGGGAAAGAGCATTTCATGCAGAGGGGAAAAGCCTGTGTAAAGGCCCAGAGTTAATAGACAGTCTGTGTAGGGACAACCCTCCATGGTTTAGGGTTAGCTGGATTAACGAGGGTGATAGAGAAGAGAAAGCTGCAAAGGTAGGTAGAGACCAGATCATGCAGGATCTTAGATGTAAGGCTTCCTCTGCATGAAATGAAAAGAAAGGTGAAGAGCCTGGAGTTCACTCTTGTGGAGGAAGCTTCAAATACCCCAAAAATGTTTGGCCTAGAGACAAAAGACTTGGGGGAAAGGCAAGAATATGATAAAAATCTACAAGGTTACATTTCCATATTTGTGAGGTCTTTTTTATTCCCTTTCCAATACAAAGGGCTGAGGACACACCTGGAAGTGATGGGTACAGTTGAAAGATACAGATGACAATCAAAGTTTCCAAGAACAGAATGGGCCACTAAGATGGCAATGAGTTCCTCATCATTGGGGGTATTTAAGCAGAAGGCAAAGGGTCAACTGGCAGAGACATTGACAGAAGATTCAAACATCAGGTAAGAGCTGGCCAAGATAATTTGAATATTTTTCCAGCCCTGAAAATCTCAGATACTATTTTGTCTTGTATTAGAATTGATTCAAGACATTGCCTTTGGGGAGGAAATAGTAATCAAAATGTAAATACCATGGGGATAATAGATTGGGCCTAATTATCAGTGATTACTCAAAGTTTGTCATTATTTCCATACAATATATCCCAAAGTTCCAGCAAACAAATCAAAGAAAGTACCACGGCCAATGCCATTAATAGAAGCAAAACACTTCAAGACAAGAATTTAATTTACTGGGTGAGTTCTCGAGGCACGTTTTTGTTGATGAATATTTATAAAAGTGGGTTAGGCTGGACCTAGTAATGATTGCAAAAAATTTTAATGCTGTCCCCCTCATTAATTTACTTTTAATGAATGACTTGGTAAAGCGTAACCATTTGTACATAATGATTTCATTAATGGCTATGGCATATGCAATCGTTTTTCACACGTTTGAATGTCACTTGAATAAAATGATACCTTAAATTATACAGTATAATAAAGTATGTTTGTTGAAACATGACAAGCTTCTGCCTCTTGGTACTCAGGCTCCAAGAATTCGTTGCATTTGGAAGAGCAATAGTTTAATGGGACTCGAGTGATGGATTTCTCCTTCCATATCTGAAGTTTCTCGCAAAACTAGTACCTGGGCTCCTGCCTGAGAACTCTGTACATGGAAACTTGGAGCCAGAGAATGCAGTATGCCTTTCACAGCCCCCACCCTTGCTCTTCCAACCTCAGCCTTAGGGATTCGCTTAAAAACGCTGCTCCTAGGAACGGTGGCCCAGCCAGCTTATTCTATACAAAGAGGGCACTTCAGAGCAGCACCAGGCCAAAGGTGGGGCCAAGTCAGAGGCAAAGTGGGTCGGGGAGGAGGCAGCGCCATGCGAGGGACAGGGCATGGCAATGGGTGGAAGTCTGAGCCGTTGCCTAGTAAGGGAAGAAGCAAGTGCAATAGATACCCTGCTTGGATCCCTCTCTGCTCAGTTAGCTGTCTGGCTCTCCCTGCATCTTCTAAAGACTTTCCAATGCTGGTCATAAGGGCTGCCATGCCAACATGCTTCCTTGAGCTTTGTTGAAACTGGTTTGGAAGAATCGGGAAATAATGTTCTAATTAAAATGAATCCAGGAACCATGGACATGGACAACAGGTGGGATTGACTTTGGGGGGAAAGGGTGGGTGGGGAGGGGGACAAAGGGGAGAAAAAAAGGGATGGATGTAATACAACAACAATAAAATTAAAAGGAAAAAAAAAAAATGAATCCCTGTGATTATTCCTTAGCTCGGTCCTGTGCCTGTTTCCACACAGTGCGTATCCAAGTTTGTAACTATTTATTGGTTATTTGTTTAGCACAGAGACCATGCCATTTATGTTCACTATTGAATCTCCACTTCTGGAACATTATCAAGTGATCAGGAAAGATTTCTTGGCAGAGATAAAGGGAGTGGAGGTGGGGGTTGGAGAGATGCAGGGACAGAGTAGTGGGGAGAGAAGGCCAGAGGGAAGGAGGAAAAAGAATAGAAGAAGAGAGGGAAAGAAAGGAGGGAGAAACACTATTGAGTTAGATTTGAAGCGTAAAGCAAAGCAAGCTGCTGGCAGAGAGAGAGAGAGAGAAATGGAAATGTTAGGATCAATGCCATTGGCTCTATAAAGAAGCCATTTCCCTTCCTTTCCCCCCACCCCTACTCACCTCTCCCCAGCAGGGCTCCTGCCCCTGCCCAGGTCTCATCACCTTGCTCCCCTTGGTTACTCATTCCATCCTGTCATGAATGTGGTCTTGGAAATGTATAAGGTGTTTGGACAACAATGAAAGCAATATATTCCTCTGCAGGTGTACCATGGTATGTGGTTTTCAAAGTGTTTTCCTATCTTTGATCTCCTGAAATTTTTGCCGATCCAGCCTGTTTCACAGGGTTGTTTCATTATTCCCATTTTTGCCCCCAGAGGAAAACAGACTCCATGGAACTAAATGTTAGCTCAATGTCACAGAGCCAGGAAATGGCTGAGCTAAGAGGACTTCGACTCAGATCCTGGATTATGCGGCTGAATAGCTTTTAATGTTTCTCAGTCACTTAATAGGTTAGCTCTCTCAAAGGTGTTTGCATTTTAAAAGAGAACTCAAAAGAGAGGGAGATGTATGTATAATCCAAATGAATGAACTGTGAATAATAAAATATCCAGCATACAAGCGTGTTCACAGGAAAGATGGGTGCTGGAGTCAGAGAGACAGGATCGTCCCAGAAGATTCTCCAGGGTCAAATAGATCTGGGTTCAAATCTCTTCCATTCCATGTTCTCACCCAGGAATCTGGAGCCAGAGGTTGCCAATCTCTTGAGTCTATTTACTAACCTGTGAAATGGAATTGATGTGAGACTGTCACACACAGAAATCTGCACACAATACGTGATCATCATAGATTAGCGACAGAACATGGAGGACCCTGTGTGCAGTTGGCCTCAGCAGGAATCAGGACGCTAACTGAGCAGGTCTTTGCCCCACCCCCAGCTCCACAGGGGAAGGGTGGGGAAAGGCAGAATT
This sequence comes from Noctilio leporinus, assembly GCA_004026585.1. NCBI lineage: Eukaryota > Metazoa > Chordata > Mammalia > Chiroptera > Noctilionidae > Noctilio > Noctilio leporinus. Next base: position 102,133 of record PVIW01003993.1, on the reverse strand, counting down.
GGGAGCCCAACCTGCTGCTCCAGGCCCATCCCTGCCCCGCACTGGGCTGAACTCACCTAATCTCGTGTTAATTACTCAGCCATTAGGATCAAGCACCAGTAAGAAGGACCAGGTACCTACCGCTGGTCCTCGTCTCTTCCTAGTCTTCCCCCACCTCCTCGGAAAGATTTATGGAAAGATTAAAAAACCTTTTTTTCAATATCTATTAATATTCATGGCAGTCTTCACAACCATCTGCTTTTAACAATTTTGTTTGCAAAGACCTGAGATTAAAATATGGCCTGCTAGTGCTCTGAAGCATCTGAACTGAAGGCGATAAAACAAAGGCCTTTTCAGGAGCTCAGAGCTGGCCTGTCATTCTACCTGCAGTGGAGGAGACTAATGACTAGTGGGAGGGAGGGGCGGCAGAAGGGTGCCCAGACCTGGCTGAGATTAGATCCGGGGGCCATCGATCCCCCTAGGCCTGGCAGGGTTAATTGGGGGGGAATGAACAGCCCATCCCCCTCCCCACCACCTTATGCAGGGGCGCTGGGGATGAGAGGCCTCAGCTAGCTAGGAGGAAGATGCTGGCTACAGCACAGGGAAGACGCAGGACTTGGAGTGCTCCAAAGCCTGGAATCGGCAGCCTGGAAGAGGGTTTCAGTCCTGGAAATGAATGTCCAGGGGTCTGTAGAGGATGGAAATAGCGGAACCCCACACTGTGATGCTGTGACCAAACTCACCAGTGCCACTGAACTTCTATGCATCAGTGCCACACAATCTAAAGCCCAGGGTCTTTGTCTAGATTTCTAAAGTCAGTCACTTCAATACAGCTCTGCCTTGGGTGGAACCCCCATTTGCCAACTAATATCTTGACGTGTCCCTTGACCAAGCCGGTGTTCCTTTCTTAGCCTCATCCAGGAGTAGAGTTTTCCACAAGCTCTAAGGAGGTAGCTTGAGGACAAGGGAGGGACAAGCAGTGGGACACAGGTCAGCATAGGTGGCCATGCAGGTTTTGCATGACACCAGTGGGCACCCTCCCGTACCCTCTGTAGAGACCCTGAGTAATCTCCAGGCCTCCCATGACGTGGGGCTCCAGGTCCCTGCTTTGCTCGAGGCTCCAGCTCAGCGCTCATAGGGCTGACAGCACCTGCTGCTTTGGAATGTGTGAAAACCGGCAGAACCCCAGTCCCTTCTGTCATTAGATGGCACTCTCCTTTCTGGCACCTTTGATTCTAGATTCCGCGCTTCCACAGCATCTCCAGAGGGGCACATACCTGCTTCCTGGGCAGGAGGCAGACGAAGATGATGGGGCGGGGGGAGGGGGGGTTGCTATTCACCTTCCTGTCTCAGCCTCCTCCCCCTGCCAGCAGAGTGGCCTCACAGTCTAAGCATCAAGCTTCCTCTTCCAGCCTGCACCCTCCAGGTAAGGAAGGTCACCATCTTCATCTCCCCACTGCCTCTATGGACCAAGACCCAACCCACAAATCCCAGGAAAACCCCCTAGCTGCTCCTCACAGAAAAGGAGAATTTTCCAACAGGATCTCCCCTAGGAACAGCCTTAGGCCAAAGGGAAACGATTCTGTCTTAAAGCTCACAGGTTTAGGAAATCCTTCCTTTCGTTCCCAATCTGGTCTAGTCTTTCTAAAATACAGCAGCAGGCTCACCTGCCATGGCTCCACCAGCCCACCAACATAAATTCTATCTTCCATCAGGCTCCCCAGGCCCACGTGAAGGGGAGAGGTCCTGGCCAGCCAAGGCACAGCCGCTTCTCTAAGAACTGCTCAGCACCCCCAGTCATGCGAAGGGGTGGACCATTCCTTGCCCCTGTGGGGCCCGCACTGCTTGTCCCTGGTGTGCCTCTGCTGCAGTGGTATTACCAAATGGTAACCCTCAGCATCTCAGCTTCTACAGGAAATCCACACCTTATCAGATCCTGCCTATCTTTCCAGAATCTTCTCCCCCGTAATCTCCCCTTTGACGCCTCATACTATCCTCCAGTCACAACAAACACCCAGCATTCGTGGGGCGTGCATGCCCTGCCAGGCTCTGAGCCTGGGATCTTGTCCACGCTTGGGATGTGTTCTTCTTAGCTTCCAAACTTCAAAGCCCCAAACTCAAACATCACCTCCTCCAGGGAGACGCTCTTTCAGTGCTAGGCCCCTCCCCACGAGGCAGAGTAACCCTGCAGGCCCTGAAATAACAGTTAGCATTTGAGGAACACATTACCTGTATCACCCTGCTTAGTCCTCACATGTCCCTGTACAAGATTTCCTATTCTATTCCCCATTTCACAGGCAAAGACATTGCAGCAGCACAGAGAGGTAAAATGATTTCCATGAGGTTTCACTGCTCCAGTGTGATAGTGTCAAGGTTCAGACGCAGAAATGTGTATAGCACGTGTGTGAACATGTTAGGGTACAGAGTATGTGTGTGAGAGAGATCAGGAAAGTGAGTGTATGTGTATAGTGTGTGAATGAGTCTGTGCAGGTACATATGAGTGTGTGTGTGTGTGTACGTGGATGTGTGTGTATGTGTGTACACATGCACGCACATGCACAAGCATCCTCAGACACTCCCAGACCCCACATGGGTGGGTAGAGGCATGTTCTTGGCTGCATGAAATGTTAAAGCCCTTAAACTGTGCCGCTTCATCATTGATATTTTTACAAAGTTGTCACAGAGAAATATCATTTTTCTTTCTCCTTTATTTCATTTTCTTTGGGATATAGTAATTAACAAAAGCCGTTAGATGCCAGCAAAACTGTTTCTTTTGAAGTTTCTACATGGCTGTCACTGGGGAGATAAAGGCAGATTATTCAATCTTGACATTATAATTGTGGATGCCAGATAAAAGCCTGGATTAGACACTTTACAGCCCCACTCAGAGGGGCGGATGAGCTCACCAGGAAGGAGCCTTCCTCAGCCTTCACCCCTCAGCCCTTGGCCCTGAGCTGGGAGGTCAGGAGGCACCTCAGGAGGGGAACCACTGAAACAAGAGAGGGCAGATGGCCACCTGGTTGGCTTCTTTCATTGTAAGTTGGACAGGCCCCAAATCACACAGTGTTAGACAGAGGGAAGCATATTTCATACTGAGGTGGAACAATCCAGAAGTCAGGAGCTAAGTTCCCAAGCTTGGTGGCTCCCCTGTCATAGTATAAGGATACTCCTTGCCCCCGACTATCCTCACCTCCGGCCTTCCCACCCCCACCATCCCTGGGCTGGATGCCCAGCTCCTCAGAGGAGAACGGCAGGAGAAATGCCAGTAGCAATGACAAGGAGAGGATCTAGACAGCAGAGGCTATTCTGAGCCTGACACTGCCACTCAGTTGCTATGTGACCATAGCAAAGTCTCTTTCTGTGACTTATACTGCAAGGAGGCAGGACCAGACTGCAAGGAGGCAGAGCCTCCTCCTCTCCACCAGGTTGGACCTCTATTTCCTGAGCAGAGGTGGGAGGAAACTACCCTCCCATAGAAGCCAGCTGGGTACACAAGGGTCCTTATAAAGGAAGGTCGAGGGGAGACACTGGGAAACATAAATCTGCCAGCACAACTCTCTCAGAAAGGGTTTTAATTAATTGTTTTTATACGACATAAGAGCAACTCATTACTGAACAGCTTTGATTTGTGACACCTGCATTATAGATGATTTTTAAATTAACATTTCCCCAATAAAAGGTGTCAGTAGAGAGCGGAAGGCATCCAGAGAAGTATAAAAGAATAATAATATGAAAATACAAATAAACACCAGCCCAGCCCAACAAAGGGGGTTGCTTAATCAATTTTACAATTAATTAAGGCTGCCTGGGGTAGCCGGGGCCCTGGAGGCAGTCGGAGGTACTGGGTGGAGGGTCCAGCATCCAATGCTGGGAGAAGGGAAAGAGTTTGAGGCTTCAGAGAGAAATGCCATGAGAATAAAAGATGCTCTGCCAGGCTTTCCCTTAAGGGGAGGGAAACAGGAGGCCAATCTGTTCTGGTAAGGATTTTTTCTCCCTTTGTTCTCCTGGATTTGTCGTTTATTCATTCAGTAGGTATTTCTAAAGCTCCTGCTATGTGCTCCAGGAAGAGCAATGAGCCAGGCCAAGGCTCCAAGGTGAGAGGGAGGGAGTGTCACTTTGCAGAGGCTGAGCACGCCTAACGTCTGGTCCAGAAGGAACTAGTAGAGAAAACTGGAAAGGTAGGCAGGGGCTGGACTACAGAGGCCTCTGGAAAATGTCATGATGCATTTGGAGTTATTTTCAGATGCTCTTTGAAGAGTTTCAGGTAAAGAACCACATAAGATTTCCATTTTAGACAGGTGCAAACGATGCCACACCAGACAGGTAGAGGGAGGTAAGGAAGTTGCCACAGCAAGGCATGCTAACGAAGAGAGTTCAAAGAGAGGTGGCTAAGGTAGAGAGAAAGGTTATTGGTCCCAAGGACACTTTGCAGCTAGAGCCTGAGTGTCACTCCTGGGGGTGGAGGGGTGGCAGGATGCTGGAGAGGGGCCAAGGGGAATGAAAGATAACACCAATCAGGGAGGATGTGGGAAAAGCTGCTGTGCACAGGACCGGACAAGCTCCTGCCCATGGGGGTCTTGCATTCTGGTCAGAAGAAACCGGACAAAGAACAAAAGGGATGAACAAAGACTACCAAGGGTGCTGAGAGAGGGGCTGCTAACGAAAATGGACCCAGGTGCTGCTGTGGGGAGGACTCGGGCAGCGAGATCTGGGGTTGCCCGAGGCTGGTTGGGGACGGCCTCTCTGAGGAGGCGATGTCTGAAGTAAGACCTCAGGAATGAGGAGCCAGCCAGGCCTTAACTGGGACAGCGTGGGTGCAGGTATCAATTCAGCATTGCCAAAGGCCCTGGCACCGGGAGGAGGGGTGGCAGAGGCACCAGGACTGCCCTTGCCAGTCTGCCCATTCTGCTGCTTTTAGTTTTGTCTTTGCTTTCTCTGGTTGGCCAAGACGGGGTATTTCTATAACTGGTGTAAAGCTGAGGATTGGTCTCATTTAGAGAGAGGCGGTGGAGCACTGAGAAAAGTGTCGCATGCCCCACCCCAGGCCTTTATACTCTCTCACAAGGAATCCAACCCCTCTGGGGGAGTCAGCCTCCTTCTGCATACCAAAAACTCCCCACTTTTATCAATATCCCAGAACTCTTTCCTAAACTCTGCATCTACTTGGATGTCTTCCAGGCATCTCATAACAAACACATTTATCACCTTCCTCCCGAAGTCTACTTTTCCCCTCATATCTCAATCTCAAAGATGTTACCATCCATCCAATTGCTCAAAACAGAGACCAGGGAATCATCTTGATGCTCCCTCTCCTTCTCCCCCTCTACAAATCCTGTTGGCTCTTCCTCCCTATAGCTCTGTTTTTATTTTATTTTAAAGATTTTATTTATTATTTTTTTTAAGAGAGAAAGGCAGGGAGGGAGGAAGAAAGGGAGAGAAACATCAATGTATGTTTGCCTCTTACCTGCCTCCAGCTACAAACTTGGCTGGAGATCTGGCTTGGGACCTGGTCATGTGCCCTGGCTGGGAATCGAACCAGCAACCTTTAGGTTTGCAGACCGGCACCTATCCACTGAGACACCAGCCAGGGCTCCTATAGCTCTTGAACATATCTTCTACACATTGCCCTCCATTCTGCCCATCCCGCTCTCCCTCATCCTCCTCCCATCAGTGTAACCTGCATACAAGGTCAGGGGGAATCCTTCTAAAACAAAAGCCCATCACATGTACTGCTGCCCCCAAAGCTTCAAGCACTTCCTGTACCCTCAGGTGAACATTGAAACATTGTTATCATTAAGGGCTTCTAGAGCCTAGCCTATGCCTACCCACTGTAGTACCACATAGTTTCCTCCTCCCTCCATGCTTTCCTATACAGACACAGGGGTCTCTCTATACCTTCCCAAACTAATATCGCTTCCCTCACCTATCTTCTTTCACACCCACGGTACCTCTGCCCAGATATTCCAGGTGTTGTGCCCTGGACCACCCCATTCCACCATTATCTGGCCACGTTCAACTCCACAGTTCATGTTGTGGACTCATCAAATACTTTTGCAATTATCTGCTAAACTATGTAGATTCTTCCCAGGTTGTAAACACCACAAAATCAGGAACTGTTTCCACCTTGTTTTCCCCTGTATTCCCAGAACCCAGTAGGCAGACCACATTGCTGAATGAATAGGAAAAATCAATGAATTAATGGATGAATCAAATAACATCTCATAACACAATATGCCACATGCATGTTAGAAGTTTTGGTGTTCAATGAAACTGACAAGGACCAGCATCTTTAACTTAGTGGCATACATTTCATTGGCCAGTTTGTGTCCACTCATGTCCCCAGATGAGGTCACTCTCCCAGATGGGCATTGGTATTGTGATGGGAGGAGGGAACAGATCTCCACTGGAGATGATGCATCTCCTGCTTTCAGAAGGCAGTGGGAGTCTTGAGGCCAATGGAATGTCCTCACAGTCTATGGACCAGCTGGTTTCTGTCCTCTCTACATTGTTCCCAGGGCCCAAGAAGTCATGGCTATCAACAGGGGCTTCTGACTAAGGTATTGGGGTATTTCAGGTCCCCTTCCCCTGATAGGTATGTGAGACAGGTAGTTCTGCCAGGTTGGCCCCATAACAGAGTACCACCAGCCCATATGATGAGGAGGAGGAGCTAAACAGTAGGGCTCAAACTGTGTCCAGGATCCAAGGAGGCTATTAAGTGTGTCTGAATGGATTGTCTTGGCAAGGGCACCTTAACACCAGTGCTGGGGCCTGGGGCTACCATCCGAACTATGATGTATGTGTATATGTGTGTATGCTAGACCCATTCACAGAGCTCAGAGTGAGGGTTTAGGTCAGGGTAAAGGTTAGGGTCAAGGTTACAGGAGAATCTTTAGGGAGTTTATGGCCTTCAAACTCCCCAGGCGTACCTGCGAGTAGAGAAAAAAAGGCTGGAGTGAAGATGAAGTTCAAAGATATAGATCCTTCAGAAAGGGTGAGATGACCCTTGCCTAGAAGAATCCAGGTAGGCCTCTTGGAGGAGGTGAGCTTGAGCTGTGCCCTGACAAATGTAGCAAGCCAGAAAGCCAGAACTTCTTAATCAAGCTGCTGCATCCTTCATCTTCAACACTTCTTCCAGGAGGAAGCACCTCAAAGGCTAACTTTCTCCTTCTGTAAGTCATTGGTGACACAATTACTGAATGTCAGGACAGGAATAGCTCAAGAGTCCATTTTATAGATGAGGAAACTGAGGCCCAGAGAGAGAAGCAAAAATCCTTCTTTGCATTAGAAATGGCCTTCTCACAATCCATCTGCACAACAGACAGATTTTATTCTCCTTTATTTAATAGATGAGGGGGCTGAGTCCCAGAGGAGCCAAAGGGCTTACAGAGGTCACACAGCATGTGACAGGGCTCAAACTCAGGCTGATCTGATTCCAAATCTAACACCCTTAAGTGACTTTTTCTGTCTTTGGTTCTGATTCTTCTGAGGCACTAAAATAATACTGGCAGTTGATGTCAAAAATATATGTAGCTATTTTGATTGACAGTATAAGCTCAGTGATGTACAAAAACAGAATGATTTTATTTTTCCCAATAACTGCTATCAGCTTTACTCTGCAAGTCTCGACCCCACGAGCTGGTAGTTGAAGGAGAGGAGGGAGGGATGGAAGGAAACAAGCTTGGCATATTTTAATGTCTTCATTCCGTCTGACAATTTTCCTGGTCACATTTAATATCTGTAGCTGTCACTTTATAATTATTAAAAAGTGTCATTGTCCAGTTCAAAGACACCCCAGCAGCAGGGATGGGAGTGTCTTACTGATGACTGCCTGACTGGCCCGCAGTGGGGCACTGTCCTGCAGAGCACTGCCACCTAACTCTAGCCATGGATGTCCTCACCCTGGCTAGCTGATTTCCAGGTCCTTGTGTGACACTGTGACACTCTCCATAGTCACTGACATCAGGACTTCTCCTTGCTCCTTGTAAGCATGGGGAGAGGGCGTGGCTATTTTTACCCAGCACACTCTGCTTTTCTCTTTAGAAAGAAATGGGACCAAGGAAACCTTGTTTCTGCTAAAATGTCCCTCTTTAGCAAAGCCTGGAGTTGGTGATGCGGTGGAGACCACTCACTCTCTACCACAATTCAATCTCCCCTGACAAAATGTGGCCAGGCCAAGGTCACCATCTAGACAAGGAGTCCACATACTGTGACCCACCAGCCCGATCCTATTACCACCTATGTTTGAATGGCCCAGGAGCTAAGAATGGCTTTTACATTTCTAAATGGTTGAACAAAATTTAAAGAATAATACTCATGACACATGAAAATTATATAAAAGTTAAATTTTTGTGTCCATGAATAAACTTTTACTGGGACGTAGCCATTGCCTAAAGCTGCTTTCAAGATACAAGGGCAGGGTGATGTCATTGCAATGAGATTATATTGTTCACAAAGCCAAAAATATTTTCTTTCTGGTTATTTACAGAACACTTATGCTGACCGTAGATCAAGACTACATTTCCCAGCCTCCCTTGCCACTAGGTGGGGTCACGTGCTAAATTCTCATTAGTGGAAGTGATAGCATGCCTCTCAATGCTCTCTTCTGCCTCTGTCTGGAGCCAAGCATGACAGCTCTCAGCTTTAACCTATGAGACCACAAAAAGGTTTTTTGTTTGTTTGTTTGTTTGTTTGTTGGGGGGGCACCACACAATGACATGAGGGCCCCCAGTCCTTGAATGACTTTGTGACTCAAAGCAGCCCTAACAACCTGGGTCATTCACCTTAGAACTGTGAGATGAGAAAAGAAGGGGGGAAATTAATGAATTAAAAATTAAAACAAAAAAGGAGAAAGGAAGAAACTTCAGACCTGTTTATACCACTGCATTATCATGCTACAGCAACCCATCCTTACCCTGACGAGAACAGACATTTATCTCCAACTGGGCGCTGTCTGTAGAGTTCTTTGCCTACAGATCCCAGCCTTGTTATTTTAGGCTATTGTTCTTGTCCAGGAGGCCTGCTTAATAGATGGGTTGAGCCCCTCCTCACATCAGCATTATCTTATTTAACTGAAAAAGAGAAGTGTTCACTTGAATTCCTATTTACAAGAGAGGCGCACAAGCTCAAGGTGAGCGACTAGTTTAGTATAAAGCATATCTTCATCAAAATCCCAAAACAGAAGGCCAGAGCCAGTCAGGGTTCCATGAGAACCAGCACCATAAGGTTCCCCCTCCCAAACCAAGGGTCTTTCATGGTATCCATGCGCTTCTCTGTCCGCCTTCTTAGCTGGCCCACTACCTCTGGAAACTCATAGCGGGTGACCCTAATGAGTCCCCAGTCTCAAGCTTAGGTCATCAACAATTCTCACTCCCAGGCTCAGCCTCTTTCTGACACCTTCCCAAGTAGGAGTCAGATTGGCCTGGCTCATGCTTTTGAGCTAGACCACCCAAAGAAAATGTGGGGAAGCCTCTGATTCAAGTGCCCACCTCAGATCAATCAGCTGAGGTGTGGAGGATACAGACACGCGGCACAAACGCAGCTGCTACCTGCATGGCATGAGGTTGGGACAAAGATCTCCCTTAGGCAGTAAATCAACCTATCTAAAAGGATTGAGTAATCTTGTGGTCGGCGGCTTGGACTTGGAGCTAGAATGCTGGCTTCAGCTCTCCCTCCTTCTTGTGTGATCATGGGCAAGTTTAGTACCTTCATCTCCACTCCTATGAAATAAGAATCATAATAAGAGCACCTGCCTCACAGGGTTTTCAAGAGGATAGAATGAATTAATCCATGTAAAGCACTTAGAACAATACCCCCTGACACACAGTAAGCTTTCAGGGAAAGCTAGTGATTAGAATTATTATTATCTCTAAAAACAAGAAGTAATTAACAGTCAAGGCTCTATTCCTTTTGCTGTAAAACACTTCAATGTTTGCTCACCTTGAGAAAAGCAGTGTAATTGGGCCACAGATACACCTTTCAGAGGATTGAGGGCGCAATGGCTACCATCTGTTAAGGACCCATCTATTAAAGTCCTCATCCTGTGCTTGGCCCTCTACACACAGCCCACATGATACAGTGAGGACGAAGCTATGAGAAGGTCAATAAATTGCTAAATTCGCACATTTTAGGCTTAATTCCACTCAGTGTATTTTCATCAACATGGATAATCCAAAGGATCCACTGCAGGCCAATTGCTGAGTCCTGCCATTTAGAAATATACATACTAAAGACAAGAAAAGGGCAGAAGGAGCAGGCGTACCAAGACAGCTATGAGAGAGGAAAGGTGGAATGACGTGGGTGAGGTGGGAGGAGGCCATCTTGGGAAATGTAGTACAGCAGGCTTGGGGCAGGTAAGGGACATGGTCAAACCTCTCCCATTAAGCTATGCAAATACATGCAGCAGGGTCCCCATTGAGCAAACAGGGCCCTGGCCTAGAACAAAGGCACCAGCCCTGGGTGCTTGTCCAGGTCTGCCTTCCCATCTCTCTATGACAGTGAGAACAAGGCCCTGCCCCTCTCTCAGCCACAGTAGTCATATGTGGTAGACCAGGTGACTCTAAGGCCCTTCTGACTCTGGTCCCACTATGGTGGTTTTCTAGTTTCTGGTATGTTCTTGCAGGGAAGCCCTGAGCACAGGCCACCCTGTCACTTCCATCCCAACCTGGGACCATGGTGTTTCACTCCCCAATTTATTGTATGCTTAAGAGTCATGGAAAAAAATAAAACTATTATCCTCAAAACCCCAGTAGGTCTCTTAATGACTACTCCACTAATTAGTAGCAGCTGTTAATGAAGTGTGCAGGTACAAGCCTAGCCTCATCAATTAATCCATACATGCTCCTGGGCTGCAGTAATATTTAAAGGGGAAATCAATACCTGGCAGCTGGGCCTGGAGAGATCTGTGGGCAGGGAAGGTGTAGCATTTCAAGGAATTTGTAACCAAAATAGCTTGTACCTGGAGCACAGTGCAGAGCAGCAGTAAGTAGGATAGCCCTTAAGGGACACAGAGATTCAGGAATGTCTGCAAGGTAGGAGCAGAGAGGCTGGGTGGGCAGGGTGAGCAGGCATCTGCTCCTTCCATGGGTGGGTAGAGAGCTCCTTACCAAACCAGCAGGGGCATAGAGGGGTAACATCTCTCTCCAGTTCATATCATAAAATCCACTTATTCATGTGGAGCGGGGGAGCTGAGGGATTACTATTCACTTCCACTGAGAAAATGTAGAAATCAAGTCTCCACGTGAGATATACTATCTTGTCCAACGTTGCAAAGCAAGTAAAAGTAACAATCGCTACCCTGGCCAATGCTGTGCCAAGCACCCTACACGCGTCATCTCATTTAATCCTTACACCAGCCCGATATGATGAGAGCTGGTTTCCTCATTTTGCAGATGGAAACATTGCAGCTTTGAGAAGTTAAAACACTTGCCTAACAAAGCAAGTTATCAGCATGGCTGGTATTCAGTCACAGAGTCTAACTTCAGAGCGCATGTATTTAGCATACATGACTCCTAAATGGTGATAAACCTTCAACCTTATAAAACAAGATCCAACCTCATGATTTATAGCATCTTGAACTCTGGCCCTCATGTTAATTCCTATTGTTACTATAACAAAGTACCACAAACTTACTAAATTAACACAGTATTAGTGTATTATCCTGCAGTTTCACAGGCCAAAAGTCTGAAATGGTTTTCACTGGGCTAAAATCAGAGTGTTGATGGAGCCGCATTCCTTCTGGAAGCTCTAGGGGAGAGTCTGTTCCCTGCCATTTTCAATCTCTAGAGGTTGCCTGCGTTTCTTGCCTCCTGGCCCCTTCCAATATCTTGAAGCCAGCAATTCAACCACTCTAACCTCTGTTTCCATGATCACATCTCCTTCCATGGTTTTCCTTCTCTGCCCCACCCCCCTTACAGACATTTATGTTTACATGGTATCCATTCAGATAATCAAAGATAATTTCCTGGGTGATTCAAGATAATCCACTTTCTTTTGCCATGTAGGGTACCACAGTCATAAATTTCTGAGATTAAGTCATGAACATCTTTATGGGAGATATTAATCTACCTACCACACCCTCTCACTTTCTATGTCTTCCCATAGAGCTACCCATGTTCCACCCCTATCAAATACCTGTATCAATCAGCATCCTGTCAGAAAAACAAGACCACTCCCAGCATTTCAAACTGAAGGAATTGAATATAGAGAATTAATTACAAGGACAACGAAAAAGCTGTGACGCCTCATAGGGTGTGTTGAAGTGGCCTAGAAATTTGTAATAACTGCAAATGATCTTTACTCACCCTCCCCAGTCCACTCATAGAGACACATGCAGTCAAGGTCATTAGTCCCTACCTCCAAACTCTAGTGACACTCAAGTGCCAAAGAAATGGCTGAGGTTTCTGAGCCTCCGCCTGGCCCATTGCATATCCCCAGCACTGAGCCCAGAGCCTTGCATAAAACAGATGTTTAAAATAATGTCATCTGGGCCAGGAGTCTTTCTTCCACACTAGAGGTGAGGGCAGAGTCCCAGCACAGGACTCCCAGAGAGGTCATAGTGCAAGTGAAGCAGGTAGGTGAAATGCAGCCGTTTACAGCTGTCAGACATTAAAAGCAGAATCTTGTGTGGAGTTCATTTTGCTGCCTATCACAGGCTTAGGTAACACAGATTTTGCCTATTCAAAAAATCCATTGTGGGACAGACAGATTACTCATCTCAGAGAAGAGACAGGGGCATGAGGTATGTTTTCGGGGGGTTGGGGTGAGGAACCTGGGAGCCACGGGCCGCCCTGCTGCTTGAGGGATATACTGAACTCGATTTTACGTAAGCTACAGAGTATGGCTTCTTACCATATCAGAGACACAGGGAGAGACCATGATTATCATCCTGGGGCAATAATGTTCTTTCCCTGATTGGGCATTATTCCATGGCTCCTCTTCCTCAGCAGCTCATCCTGAGAGGTCTGAAAAGGGAGAAGGGAAGAGATTGGAAAAATATACCAGGGAAGAAGGACAAGGAAGGAGAAGGGAAAGGAGAGGGGAAGGATCCCAGGAACCAGATTTTCCTGAGGAGGCCTGGGCCAGGGCAGTGGGGACATGTCATTCCACCTAACAACCACCCAGGGTATAAAGCATCCCTTTCCCCAGCCAGAAGAGGTCTTCCTCCAGGAGCCCCTATCCTGGTGAATGGCACCCTCACCCCTCCCACCCCAGGCACCAGGACTGCTTTTCTGTGAGTGGGAAGCCTGGCAGGTATGATCCAGGATCACTTCTTCCCTAGGCCTCCTCCTTGCACACCAATCTGTTTGTGGCCAGGTCCTAGCCAGACTACCTATCCTTGTCCTTAGTAACACAGCCTTTATGAGGCTCCTTCAACAGCCTCCTAACTAATGTTCCTGCCTCTGGCCTCACCCCCTAATCTCATCTTTCCACTCCTGCCAGGACTGTTTTTCTGAAATAGATCTGGTTATGTCACTCCCTTTCCTAAACCCATCAGTCTCAGTCACTTCCCCCCAGTTTCAGGGAGTTCAAGGCCTTCACTTCCCTCACCGGCAGCCCCCTCTCCTCGTACCTCCTTCCTTCCTCTTTCCTATCACTATTCTGGAACCTACCTATACATTCATACACATACCATTTACACTTCTATACTTGCTCTCTGCACTTGGAATTCTCCCCTCTGCACAGCCTGTGAAGAAACTCATAGAAAGGAATCTTTATAATCCTGTTCTCTCTTGAGTATGAATCATACAGCAGTCACCCTGCATCTGAAAAATCCTGTGTACTGTCCCCACCCTCTCCGGCTGCCCCTGTCCTGCTTCTCCATCTGGTTTGTCCCTGGGTCCTGGACACATAGCTGTACTCCATGACCACCATGGGGCTAACATAGCATTTGGGGGAAAAGGTGGACCTTAGCTGCTTGGTTTATTGCTCCCCCAGCTCCTAGAGGACTGCTGTCCCTGCCCTCACAGAGCTAAGATGCTACTAGATGTGCAGTGTACAAGATGAAGAGAAGTGTTATGAAGAACTATGAGGCAGAGAGAGGTGATGAGAAGGCTGGAATTGGATGGTTTATTTTGCAAGAAGAAAGACCAGACAAATTATTCCAAGACCAAACAAATGGCAGTTTTCCCCTTTGTGAAGAGCTAAGGAAAAGTGAAACAATAGGGAAGAGAGACCTGTGTTAAGAGTGTCTAGTCCTGAAGAATGAAGAGGAAAGAACTATTACACCAGGACTGCTTTTCTGTGAGTGGAAAGTCTAGAATTGCTCCTCAAGATGCCAACCGGGCACCCCCAACTCTAAAGACCGTATCACCAGAACACCCCTCATGCAGTGCCTGCACAGAAACTCCATCTTGCACAGAGTGCTTGCCTTCACACTGTCCATCACACAGGCTTCTTTCTATTCCTCGTCCCCCTCAAGCTCTGTGCACCCGTGCATTAACTCAAGCTGTTCCCTGCCCTGCAATGACCCCCCTCCCTTCTCCTCCAAATGCCAACCCTCTCCAGGCTCAACTCAGCGTCATCCCATGAAACTGTTTCTAGTCAGTTCCCCCCACCCCCAGTTCTCTGAGTCCCTAGGCTGCAAGGCACTGCTCCCACTTTGTATCAAAGGTATTTATGGGCATGCCCTACCTTGGGTCTACATGAACTTAGGACTATGGCATTTTCTGAACAGCCACAGTGTCCTCCTAGCACATGGCCATCTATGCAGAGGAGGGAGAAGGGAATGGCATAGGGTGAGGCCCACTTCCTGCCAAGCACACCATTTTGGCACCCCTCCACCATGGTGACAGCAACAGACAGTCAGGGTATGTAGCCACATTTGTGAGGCCATGAGCCTTTTGTGCAGGTCACACTCAAGTAAGAGGCTGAGCTGGGAGTCAACAGGGCTCTGACTCACCATAGACTTCATACTATTCTCCCCTGCTGCCTGATCACAGGAGACCCTCAGTAAGTATTTGAGTCCTGGCTGGTATGGTTCAGTGTATTGGGTGCTGATCTTCGAACCAAGTCACTGGTTCGATTCCCAGTCAGGGCACATGCCTGGGTTGCAGGCCAGATCCCCAGCTGGGGATGCACAAGAGGCAACCGCACATTGATGTTTCACTCCCTTTCTCCCTCCCTTCCCCTCTCTCTAAAAACAAACAAACAAACAAATAAATATTTGATGTGTAAGAGAGAGTCTGAATAAAGAAACACACACCCTCCCTTTCCAGCCCCAGCCAGCCTCCTCACGCCTCTCAGCAGCCACACAGGCCAGGCTGGGTTTCAAGCACAACCCACTGTCTTGCCTCCAGGAAGAACAGCTGTTCTGGTACCTTTAGCAGTGTTGTATCTTGGGGGAAGGTCTTTATCCAACCTGTGATCTTGCTTCTTAATCCAGTCTTCCAGAGAGCTGACTGGACCCTTCTTCCCACACTGAAAATGGGAGCCCAGTTAAGGGGGGTTCTAAGACTGTACTCAGTGATAGCCTGGAATCAGCAAGTATTAGACTCTAAAGTCCTTCAGGCCTGATGGACCAGCTCTCTACTCTCATAGAAGGGAAGGGACCGACCCCAAACCCACAGCCAGCAAACCTAGGCTGCCCAGCTCCCAGCCCAGCATTCCTCTAGCCACGAATTTGAGTAGCTTTCCCCATTCACTTCCAACGCTGCTGGGTATGTGCTTAACTAGCTGGGGTAACGTGGACTAGATCATCTTCCTTTCCCCATCCTGTGGGAGGGAGGAAACATACACATTGCCTGTGGATTACAGTGAAGATATGAATGTAGGGCCAATCTGTCAGTTAACCGGAGGGGGCTTATGTCATGCAGCCCAGGGCCGGCAGGTGGAGATGCTCCCTGAGCTTACAGACCAGGGTTGTCATTGGACAAGAAATGGGGTCATGCTCATGTTAATAGGAAATACACGCATTTCTCACCTAGCTGAAGGGGAGCTTGAGAAAGGAATTAATTCTCACAGTGGTGAGGCATGTTCGATTGCTGCTGGTTCAGAAGAAATCAGTAGCAGCCTGGAGTAAGAGTCTCCCCACCCCCTCCCTGGCACTCCCCACCCTGCCTTCCTCCAAAGAGCCAGCATGAAATGGGCAGGGAGGAAAGCCACCAAAGGTCATCAGGTGGAAAAGGCAATTCCAATACACTCAGAATCTGCAAGATGATTCAGGAGAGGAGGGAGGAGGCACTGGAAGCCTCTAAAGATGGAAGGAGCACCAGGTGCTTGGGAACAGGTCCCTGAGCCAGGGCACAGGCCTGACCCCACCTTCTCTGCACCCTCCTTCCCCAAGAGCCTTCGGTCCTGAGCCGACTAAACGGCATCATGGTCAGAAGTCCTACTTCATTTGGAGATATTAGTGGAGATTGGATTAGGACCACTAGGGGTGACTTTTCACTGCCACCTCCCCGCTGTGAACTGCAGGTGGTGAGTCCTTCCTACAGATGACTGGAAATAATACGTTCTCCCCAAGTCCAAACTGTCCTCAGAGGCTCTTAGAGACAAGCCCACAGAACAGGAAAATAATGGATTGGCCACAAAGATCACAGCACTAGTTTGTTGTAGGGTTAGCAGATCTGGGTGAAGCCTCTGTCTCATGCAGGGCACAAGACAGCATTGGAGGAAGGAAATCTTATGAAAACCTGCTAATTCCTCTGCATCCGTCACTCCAGGGAAGGGGGCTTTTCTCTTGTGCTAATTGCCGAGATTTAGATCGGTTTCTAGGGGTCTGACTTAGTGTCCACTGCCAAGCTCACTCAGGCCCTCAGGGTCCAAAGGGCTCATTAATACAGGAATTCCAATACAAATGGCCCCAAATATGGCCAGAAACTAGACTCAGGGGTTTTTCCCACATGCTCTCCACCCCCTTTTTCACCCTATCCTCTACTCATTTGATATGGGGGACCTACTCTGTCAGGTGTTGTTCTAGGTGCTGGGAATCCAACCAGGAACCAGCCATGGCTGCTGCGCACTAATGTGCACAACCCCATAAGGGAGTCTCAACACATGGTCTGACTGTGACTACGCAGCTGGAAAGTGCTCTGATGGGGAAATGCAGAACATTTCAAGAGCATGGGAAACGGTCAGAGGGTTCACAGGTGGAAGTAAGAGAAGGGAGATGAGTCTTCCAAGCAGTAGGGAAGGCATCAGCCAAATCCTGAAGATCAGAGGAACCGAAAACTCAGCATCCCATTGGTTAGAGTTTGGTGCAGGGTCACAGGGACAGGTTGCAGTCAGATCTTATCCAGCCTCCTAAGCTACCAGAAGGAGTTTGCAATTTATACCCAGAATACCACAGAGTTTCTGAAAACAGTTACAGAATCAGATATAGGACCAAGAAGAATGTCTCTAGAAATGGATTAGAGGGACCGCACAGAATGGGCACTTAGGAGGTAGAACTTAAGGCATGTGGTAATGAGAAGCCATGAGGTATGGCAGAAAGAGAAGTGAAGGACACTTGCTGATAATTATTAAGCGCTTACTGTGTGCCAGCTGCTGCTATGTTAGGTATTTAGCTACATCATCTCATTTAACCCTGCAATAGCTTTGTGAAGCAGATATTCCTATTATTCTCATTTCACACATACGGAAACTGAGAGTCAGAGGGGCTATCCTCTCTGACTTATTCTTAGTTAAAGAGCTAGCAAGGAGGGCCAAAACAATTCAAGGTTTCTGGGCCATCAGATGGATGTGGATGTAATTGCCCTGAAAGGGAGGCCAGAGGAGAAGGAATGGATCCAGAGAGTCAATGGGGAGGAGGGTGGTCAGCAACGGGCATGTAGTTTGAGGACCTGGAGGATATCAAGGTGGTGATGTCTGGTTGACAATAGAATATGGATCTGCAGCTCAACGGTATATGATATGGATTTGGATACTACATTTAGAGAAAGGATGCCACAGGATGGAAAAGGAAGTCTCCCATGGCCCTTGTGAAGAGGAAGGAACAAGGAAAACAAGGATGGAGTTCTGGGAACATAGGCATATGAGAGGTGAGCAGAGCAGCACGGGGGAGGAAAGGGTTAGCAACATTCTCTACCTTTACTGCAAAAGAAAGAAAAATGACCCAGTCAAACCCCCTCATATCATATTAGTGAGAGACCCTGGCAAACACAAGAATGATATAGGCTAGCAGGAGAATCCTTATCCATGGAATGCTTTTAGCAAGAAACACCCTAACTGGCCAGGACTGCTGATGGAAAACAAACGTGCACCCTATGGATTTATAGAGTATGGCTCCATGGGAAATGTGCGAACTATGTAACTGTTAGAGAACAAAATGGAGATAGTTCATTACTAAAATAGCTTCCTTTTTAATAAGGGATAACTCACGTGTGTCACATAGAGACCACTTTTGATCAATTCAAACCAGGGCACTTCCTAATATGGCAGGAAAGATCCTGGTAGAGTATTGGTGGGTCTGGACCAAGGCTTTCTCTGTGCCTCAGTTATTTGTATGTATCCTTGTAATTATTAGGAAAAATTAATGCTGGCTAAGATCTCTGATTCTTAGGAATCCAATTTGACTATCTGAATCTTTGTATTTTATCTCATGGATAGAAACTTACTAAACTTTGCCATGATCTTTTGAATTTTCTGCCCATCTGCGGCATGAAGACAAGCTTGGGAAGAGGCTACCTGATCCTGCTGATGGATGAGCACCTGGGGGTGAGAGGAGAGCCATGAAAGGCTTTGTATATCAGGCTAAGGTAGCATTTTGGCCAAAGAGAGGCAGCCAGACACTAATGAAGGCCCAAATGTTGGGAAATGACAAGGTCAAATCAAAGTTCTGGAGAGGCCTGTTGCTCATTAGGAGAAAGCAGCATGGAAGCAGAGAACCCAGGTAGGGGACCTCCAGGATAAAAAGTTACGGGGCCCTGAAAAGGGTAATGGCAATGGGAAGGAAGAGCAGTGGGTAAATATGAAACCTATGTAGGACTTAGAGTGCACAGGACTTAGAAGTTGATCGGGTCCTTTGGTGAGGGGCAGTGAGAAAGGGGAGTCAAGGCTTCTCACTTTGATAACCAGGTGGGTCGTAGTAGCAGTCAAGGGAAGGGAACATGAAGACAAGCAGGCTTAAGAGATGAGAGGTTCCACTTTGAAATTTTTCAAGTGTCCTTGGTACATCCTCATAGATACATGATTCTGATGTTCAAGGGCAATAGATAGACGGTGGGTTTTAGGTGGTAGCTGATGCCTTAGGCCAGATGAAATTTGAAAAGCAATGTACTGGGTGAAGAGTCAAAATATCCAAACCAAGGACCACCAGCAATTACAGCAGAGTTTTTCTAAATGTAGTCCAGAGACCATGTGCATCAGATGACCTGTGGGACCTGAGAATCTGGTCTGCATTTTAACAAGCAGCCGGATGATTTTGAGGAACTTCTAAGTGTGGAAATCACTGAGGTAAGGCACAGACAAATAATAATCCCAAAGGAAACAGAAGGAAGAGAGGAGAAAATAGGATAATTCAGTGTTGAGGAACCCAAGGGAAGAGGCTTTGCAGAAGGGAACTGTTGAGAGTGTCAAAAGCAATATTTTTGCAAGTTTGAGGGAGGTAAGGACTGGGAAGGATCCTTGGATTTGGTAAGACGGAGGTCACTGGAGCTTTATTCAGAGTACTCTGAGGACAGCAAGGGGAGAGAGGCCCTACTGAAATGGACTGAGGGGAGGAAATAGGAATGAGAAGGTAGACTATTCTGTCAATAAGTTTGGCTGTGAATGGAGACGAGGACCATAGACAGTGTCTGATGGGGGAGGGATGAAAGAAGTGAGAGGAAAGGGCTCCTTTGTAAATATGGAGAAGATACATTTCTGTTTTGTTGTTGTTAATGTTAATGTCTATGTGAAGGAACTTTAAAATTTGCTTCTTAAAAAAATTACATTGTCATTTTTAATGGCAACAGATTATATTTTAGCCCTGGCTGGTGCGGCTCAGTGAATTGGCCTGTGAACCCAAAGGTCCCTGGTTCGATTCCCCAGCCAGGGCACATAACCAAGTTGCAAGCCAGGTCTCCAGCCTGGTCTGTAGCTGGAGGCAGGTGAAAGGCAATCATACATTGATGCTTCTCTCCCTTTCTTCCTTCCTCCCTGCTCTTATCGCTGAAGTTAATAAATAAAGTCTTTATTTTTTTAAGATTTTATTTCATTATTTTTAGAAAGAGGGGAAGGGAGAGAGACAGAGAGGGAGAGAGACATCAATCTATGGTTGCCTTTCACCTGCCTTCAGCCATAGACCGGACTGGAGACCTGGCTTGCAACCTGGTTATGTGCTCTGGCTGGGGAATCGAACCTGCGACCCCTGGGTTCTCAGGCCGGCGCCTTATTCACTGTGCCAGGGCTAAATAAAGTCTTTAAAAAATAATAACAATGGTAACAGATTATGTTTTAATTATTAATTTAGGAAATTTAACATTTTATTTTATTGTATTGTAAATTTAACTTCTATAGCCAAAAACAGCATATTGCTTTGCATTGATTCAAATTTTAATTTTATGTCTCACACTTTTAAAATTTATTTTATAGGAATCTTGCATATTACTTTTAAAATATATTACTTTATGCTTTCAAAAAAATGGAGAAGATACAAAAATACCTTAATCCTGACCTGAATGGTTCAAAGGGAGAGCATGAAGACAGAACAAGGAGGGGACCTTAAGTCAGAAGCAAGTGATGGCATTAGTACTGATCAAGAACAGGCCTGGAGAATGAAGACAGGGTGGCAGGCAGTGTCTTTAAATTTAGAATCTTGATGGCAAGAGATTGTCATTTCCATCTAGCAGGTTCTATTTTTCTGTGCAAGGCAGGGCAGGGGGTTGACTGCAAAAAAGAGTGAGGTGAAGGTGAGAGAAGAGGTTTGGAAAGGAAAAAGAGTAACAGAAGCAAGTCCATGTTAACACCATCTACAGGTCCAATAGTGAGTATACAATGGTTCAAAGTGTACCATGGAGTTAAGATGATTTTACCCAGATCAGCAGAGCTCAGCCAGAGAAATGTTCTACCATCTACAATCACCATGTGTGTGTGCTTCTAAGTCACAGAAAGTAATAGAGCCTATAGTGAGCAGAACTTCACTTCTCCACTTGGCTCCAAAGTTGGGTCAGATGAGTTACAACACTCCTGATCCAGCAGTCTTGGGAGAGGACCAAAGGATGACTCGCAGCTCTGGAACAGGAG
This sequence comes from Noctilio leporinus, assembly GCA_004026585.1. Classification (NCBI taxonomy): domain Eukaryota; kingdom Metazoa; phylum Chordata; class Mammalia; order Chiroptera; family Noctilionidae; genus Noctilio; species Noctilio leporinus. Next base: position 80,995 of record PVIW01003993.1, on the reverse strand, counting down.
TGGGATTGTTGCTTCTGCACTCAGTCCTGGTCACTCAGAATGCTCCTGAGAGATAACTTACAACCTGCCCAGTACCAAAAAGTGGTGGGGCAGGGCGGGGGCAGCGGGCAGGGGATGCCCACCAAACCCCAGAACACAGAGGATCATGACAGTCTCATCTATTTTAAGTCACACCAGCCAGGGTAGCAAAGCCTAGGTGGTATGAGACCCAACTATGGGCCCAGAGGTGGAGGATTCAAGGAGAGGCAAGTGCTGGCATGACTTTTCCCTTTGTGTTCACAATTTCCAAATAAAGAGGCCATTTTTTCCTTTTCTCATTGAGGGTTTAATTTCAACAAAGCCTGGGAAGGGGGTCTTAGAGGAATTAAAATGGACTCTGTATAAATTACTCAAGTGAGCCCCCAAGCCAATCAGCAACACCCAGTATAGAGGTTCAGTAAAGGCAGAAAAGAGGCCAACAGGTGGTCCAGAGTGTTGCAGCCATGGAAGCTCAGGCAGCCGGTGTGGCTTTGCTTGTGCTAAGCATCTCCTGAGGAGTTGTTTAATGGGAGGGTCTAATGATGCTCCAACCTCACCAACAAGAATCTTTCAGGTAGGGCCCAGAGGTTTCATTGATACCCTCCCTCCCAACCTTGAAACCCTGGGCCAGGGCCTGACTGAGTTCTGCAAACCAGAAATGCAGAATCGTTGGTGACCAGACTTGACAGGCCCCAGGATGATGAATCACAGCTCATGAGGACAATGACCAAAATCCAAACAGCAGCATATTTATTTACAGATTGCTCTGCTGTTTGACCCCAGTGGCCAGCAACATGGGAAGCCAGAGCATTAGAGCCCTGTTAGGAGAGGCTATGATGTGTCCTTCAAGACAGATAGGCCATCAGGTGGGCCAGAAGCCCAGTTCAGCCATCCAGGACCCTGCCAACATATGCCCCTGGGCCACCTCATTTTCTCTGTCTTATCAGCTGATGAGACTCCCTTCTGATGGGTACAGCCTTCACAGGCATTCAGTAAGTCATTTCTAAGCTTTCTTGGCCCACGGCCTCTTGGTGACTTTGTCTCTTTGTTCCATTTTATGGGTTAACGACTTGGTTGAATGCTCAGGACCATTGTATTCCCCTTTCATCAATCCTTAGGGACATTCATATTTTCAGGATACTTCCTCATCCCTATTCACCCAGGTTAGATGTCAGATTCAAAGCCATATGGCTTCCTTCTGGGAAAGGGTGAAGTCTGAGCCAAGCAAGTAAAAGCAGAGATGGAAAATGGGAACAGGCTGGAGCTATATTAATGAGAGCAAACAGACAAGACTTCTAGCTTGGAAACTGGGTAGGTGGAATGATACTAAGGAGGCTGGGAAGGCAGTAGAGTATCAGGTAACTGGGTGGTGATGAGGAGAAGCATGTTCCTCTTGAATCATCCAATCAACACATTTGCTGAGGACCATGCTGGGTGCTGCGAGAGGGGCCCATACAAAGACAGAAATGAATATATGCAGATTCTGACAAAGCTTTCAGAGCACAACAGGCCTATGATTAACCCTGTTATGATAAACTGTCTTATACCTGTTCCTGGTGAGCACTAACCTGGGCTGCTCTTTCAGGACAATAAGAAGTGCACAGCTGACTAGAGTAGTTGACCTGCCTCTCAGGCATTGCTGTGGAGGGACCCACCTACCCTGTAGCATCAAGTAAACTATCAATCAAGACTCCCTTAATTGCAGCTGAACCTGGCTTAATCTTAAAAAGAGAATATGAGACTCATACAGTGGAAAGCCTACAAGCAGATCCTGGTTTCAAGTTTAGTGAAATCCAGAGGCTTGAACCACATCCTCAGGACTGTATTTGCTTTCTCACTCTGATCTTCTCTCTGGTCTGTCCTCTTGGCTTTGTTTCCCTCTGTACTGCGTTCAACCTCAGGCATACACTCCCTGCTTGGAGGACCCCAGAATTTCCAGGTTGACAGCATCACAACCCCAAATCTGGAAAGAAAGTTGTCTTCTCTTCATAACCCCACACACATGCCAGCATTGGAGTACCTTTACCCATAGACCCATCCCTGCACCAGTTACTGGACTGGAACCATCTGACCCACCAATTTACCAGGCGTGGGTCATGTGCCCACCATGGAGTTATCACACCCAGCCCATGTAGACTCCGAGTGTGGAGGGAGAAGATTCCCAAGGAAAAAGATGTTCAATTGCCAGAAGAGGTAGACGACTATTGGGCAGGAAATATGTGCCTGCTATTATAATAAACAAAGCTCCCTGCCTGGATCCAAGAGAGAGCAGTGATGGCCGAAGGCCTTCTGAGCCCAGGGCCACACCCGAGCAGCAGTAGCCTGTTCTCCTGATGGCTGCAGCTGCCCAGTTTTCACTTATACGGTGTGTGCTCCCTCCAGGCAGAGAAACCCCAAAGGTTTTAGGCATGGGTATCTGTTGGGTAAAAGGAGAGGGATGGAAGAGAGCCACCCTCAGAGCTCTTCATCCCAATTAAAAATTACAGCAAGAAGGAGCTGAATTTGCCAGGACCAGAAACATGCGCCGGTGGGTATCATCAGGTGCAAAAGAACAAGGGAGCTTGTGGTCAAGTGGGTCTGTAGGGGAGTAGGACACAATGGCAAGGGGAAGGGGAGCCTTTGGGGGAAGCCAGAGTAATAAGCTGGGTTATGGGTGTAGCCCCCACCCCCCAGAACAATGAAAATAGAAAATTCTCAGAGACCTCACTGTCTTGAAGTGAGGAAACAAATGTCTCAGATTTAGCACCTCAACTTTTAATCAACTCCCCTCCTGGCTAATTAATAGCCAGGTATGGGATAGGGAGAGGGACTGCCAGCTAGAGAAAGCTATGTTAGCATGGTGACAGCTCAGACTTCCCCCTTGGGCCAGCTTGGTCACTTCCCCTGAAGCCTGGCCTGCACTCACATAGTCTCTCCCAGCCCCCGGGGCCTCACCCGCCTCTCAGTTTCTCAGCACATCTTATCTCATTTGTTAGTTCCCCGTTTCATGTAAGATGGTCTTGTCTCCTTGACTACTTCCTAGACCCATTCACAGCACTGCATAGGTCAGAATTACCTAGAGCACATGTTAAAAACACAGACCCCTGGGCCTCTCCTTGAAAATGCTAATTTGGGGAGTCTGAAGTGAGCCCAGGCATCTCTATAACAACAGGCTCCTTGGGGAATTCCAGTAAAGCCAAGTAAGAGACTCAGTCTCATAGGCACACGGGTTACTAAAGTAGGAAAGGGTCTTCTCCTCTGCAAGGTGAAACTGATCAACTAGAACAGGGGCCAGCACACGATGACCCAAAGGCCCAATTCAGTGGCTACTTGTTTGTGTAAATAAAGTTTTATTGGAATGCAGCCACACCCATCATTTACATTGGCTCTGGCTGCTTTTGAGGCACCATGGCAGAGTCGAGTAGTTGGGTCAGAGCTATATGGCCCAGGAAGCTAAAAATAGTTACTATCCAGTCCTTTTCAGGAAACATTTGCCAGCCCTGAATTAGAAGGAAATCTCTGAGACCCAGAACTATGTCTTTTGGTTGAAGACTAAGAGCCAGAAAGACCTGCTTCTTCCTCTTTTTGTCCAGTGGTCTCCCCAGTGTTTGGGCTGTGAAGTAGGCATATGTTGTTCTACCTATTCAGAATGCATGGCCCTTTCTCTGGAAACAACATCTTACTTTGGGGAACCCCTTGCCCTCACTGCATGAAATCTTAATACAACTGTCCAAGTACTCCACTTTCTACTTGGAAGCAATCCCATGTTCTCCCCCTGCAATTTGAACCTTGAGCTGAGAAGAGTGCCATTGTCAACCATTAGCTCTTCCTCCCTCTCACAGAGCTGAAAGACACAGCCTGGGACCCTGCTCCCAGCTCCGCAGAGCTGCCCTGGTCTGCCCCAATCAGGACTGCTTCTTCAGCTTTTTCTGTGTTTCTGTGGGTAACCCCATCCCCTCCCCAAATTAGCCCTTTCATAGTAAGTTAGAGTTTAAGCCACCTGTTTACAACCCAAAAACTCAACTAAAGCTAAATGTGGGGGTTGGACTAGGCAATGGGGATATGGATTTGCCCATTTCACAGATGGATACCTGGCCCCCAAGAAAGGAAAGGTGACAGGGGAAATGAGAACCCAGAACTTCGTCCTCTGTTCCCACATCTCCTACAATGTCACCCACACCCTGTGATCACTCCAAGTCAATGGCACCTGACAGTGTCAATCCTGAAATACTAAAACCCTTTCTAGAATTTAATAAAGATATAACTAGGAGCACCCCTCACATGGAGAGCAATAATGGCAAGTCTATAGAAAGAACAATCCCTATCGAGAAGCTGTGTGTGCACCTTGCAATATCAGAAATTAAAAACTGTCAAAAGATCAAGTGGGAGGAACATGAAATATGAATGGGATGAAAGACACACTTCTGTGCATGGAATAATGACTCTAATGAGTTTCCTCACCGAAGTCCTTGTATTATAAAGTACAAAAGCTGGGGAAGGGGTTGAGGAGGGAAATAGGAGTGCAGGAAAGGCCTTGTGTGCGAAACTGAGATTAGCGGGTGGGTAGGGGAGGAAAAGACAAGAGCAGAAAGGTCAGTGCCAGGCTGTGGGTCCTGATACAAGTCACTGGTCTCTCAGGAGGTGCCTTGTGGGCACAGGGGTGGTCAGATCCTCTGGCCCCAGGGAAGCTGACAGGCCACAGAGCACACTGGAGTCTCACAACCCCATGGCAGACCACCTGGGCCTACCCCCAGCCACCCAAGCAGTGTAGGTACCTTGAGGCCAGCAAGCCCTTCTGCTCACTCTGGTCACCCAGATGGGGAATTGGTACTAGCAATTCTTGGAAGACATTGAGTTTTCCCAATAGGCCAGGAGCAACTACACATACAGGGACCTGGCATGAGCTTAAAAGGCAGATAGATCATGACTATCAACCCTGGGCTGTCACCTCTGGGTGTGAGACCCTGAGCAGGTGACTTAATGTATCTCCACTGGAGCTTCTATCATCCTCAGTGTTATGGAAGGGTTAAATAAGATGACAACAGAGGACACCTTTTCCATCAGTGTAACTCAGTGTAAAGAGGACAGCCCTTCCCCTCACCCACCCTGCTGTCACACAGGGTAGCCATCCAGTCAATAGTTGCTGCTAATGTTATTCAGAGCCCATTATCTCATGCAATGCTCACAGTAGCTCTGGGAGACACCAAAAGCCTGAGCTAGTCTTCACACTGGAGAGAAAAAGCTGCAGCAACAGAATGGCAAGGGAGAAAGGCATCTATCTCAGTTCATCATCCCCCATGACACATAATGAGGCTGAGACCCAGTACAATGTCACCAGCCCAGAGCCCGGGGTTGCAATGACCTGGAACAGGTGCATTTCCACGACAACCCTCTGCTTCCATGGTCATTGTCATCTTCCTCCTATACAAAGAAACACTCAAAACGCCCAGGTAGAGCCCCCACTGACCTCTCAGCAGCTAGAAGAGAAGTCTGTGTCACAGCTGGGCACACAACTATGAGAGGCAGAGACAGAAGCTTCGGCTTTGCTGGAATCACAAGGCCAACAACGCCAGGGAAATAGGAACGGGGATAATGTAAATGGTGCCCTGGCTGGTGGCACAGTGGATAAGGTGCCAACCTGTGAACCCAAAGGTCACTGGTTTGATTCCCAGCCAGGGCACATAACCAGGTTGCAAGCCAGGTCTCCAGCCCGGTCCTTAGCTGGAGGCAGGTGAAAGGCAACCATACATTGATGTCTCTCTCCCTCTCTGCCTCTCTCCCTTCCCCTATCTCTAAAAATAATAATAAAATAAAATCTTTTAAAAAAATAAAATAAAAATAATAAAATAAAATATTTTTAAAAATGTAAATGATACTTGCTGTGAACCAAGAACTCCACATAAAGTAACATATTTCACCCTCACAATAACTATATGAAACAGACATTACAATTATTTTCATTTTACAGAAAAAGAAACTGAAGACCAGAGAAATTAAGTAGCTTGTTCAAGGTCACTCAGCTAGTAAACAGTGGAGGTACAATTCAAAGCCTGGTCATCTGGGTTGCCTACTTCTAAAGTACCTGCTCCTACTCCCAATGTAAATGTAAAATGATCAAAAAGCCTATCAGAGGAGGGGGCTGATTAGAAGGCTGGCAAGTGAGGACTAGCAAGTCCCACCTAGAAAGAAATCAGAAGGTCAGTAGGAGGAAGTTTTTATCTACCATCCTAGATGCCATTCTGGAGAGGTCAGGCAGTGACTAGGACTTCAGAAGATGACAGAGTCCTGGTGTGTTGGTGACATCTCAGGCTGTGTTTTCATTGTCCTTTGACTGTTCTCCTGCAGTAATTAACAACAAAGCGTTTAAGCAAAAAAAAGCCTGTGGCTTGCCCAGAAAGGACACTATGCAGCTGACTGCAACCCGCCCTGCAGCCAGGCTTGGGGAGACGGGAACTGAGAGGCACTACAAATGTCATACCCCACCCAGGAGCCAGAACCGGGAGGGCTGGAGCCCTGGGTGGGCCTCAGAACTAGAGCAGGAGCTCTAAGCCAGATCAGGATTCCAGTCGGAATTAAATAATTTAGTTGTATAACTATTTGTTTAATGTCACCCAGTTGGCTCTAAGTGAGAAAGTGGACAAACTATATCTGACGTGTCAACACATGTCCCCAGGTTCTACATTAGAGGCTGGTGCATAGTAGATACTCAATAAATATTTATTGAGTGAGCAAAGAGAATACATGTAAGCTGGTGTTTGTCAACCTTAGCACTACTGACATTTGGGGCTGGATAATTCTGTGTTGTGGGGGCAGTCCTGGGCATTGTAGGATGTTAGCAGTACCCTGGCCTTAGACCACTGGTTACCAATAGTAACCCCTCCCAAATTTAACAACCAAAATGTCTTCAGAGGTTGCCAAATATCTCCTGGGGGGCAGGAGGCAAAACTGCCCCCTGTTGAGAACCATTAATATAAGCCAACATCCTCAGCTAGTGTCACGAATGGAACAAGGGAAGCCAAATTGAGTCTACTCACCCCGTGTGCAGGAGGAGATCTGAGCACTGGAACCCAGGAAGGCTGAGAGAAGGTGTGAAATCAAGGGCAAGGCACAGAGTGCTGAGATGAATCATCAAGAACGGAGCTCAGAGCTGCACTTGCCTTCTCAGCTGTGAGGCATGAGCATGATTTGTGCTGACTTGAACGTACAGAATCAAGGCAGGCAGGGATGAAGAAGGTGCTGGCAACCATCAGGAGGAGAGAGAGGCAGACTGACACCAAACACTGGAGTGAGGACAAAAATAGCCCGGGGCTTGTGTGGGAGAACACATTGGGCAACAGAAATCCTCACGCAGCTCCCCAACAAGGGGCCCTTTGACAGATGGCCCTGCAACAGAGAGCCTCTCCTGTCTGAGCTTTGAAGCCTGCCTTGGGAAACGTGGCCTTGCACCCAGGAGGCCTGTGGATCAAGGTGGTCTCGACAGATCTACTCATAAGGATTAGCCAGTGACAGTACAGCTATGTGACGGCCTTGTTACTAATACAAATACACTCGCTCTGTCTAAGCTTCCGAAGCCTGATTTGTTTATTTCTGAAAACTGTTTCCACCAAGACATCAAGCTGGGCTAGAAAAGATAGCACTGACTCAGCCATTTCCCCATCCTCGGCATAAAAAGGTCTAAAAAGAATAATTTAAGCTTCTCTGGAGTGAGATCATTTAATGAATCTTCTCAATGCTAAGAGGTTTTATATGCCTTTTTAAAAACTCTTCCCCAAGCGCAGGGCTATGATATTACCTTGGAGATGGAAGAGATGAAGTGATACACATATGCACAACACACGGGAGGAAGGAGGTGGTTTCCTTGGCAACAGCATCCATGTTCTGGCTTCCCTTGGCTAAATTGGAATATATTGAAATATCTGCTTTGGGCGCCTCTCTTGTGAAGGGGGGAAAAAATAGCTGGCAAAAGTCCTCAGCCTTCATTTCCTTTCCTGAGCCAAAGGAAAATGAAAGCAGCAATCACAGAAAGCTCGACCAGCCCAAAAGATAGGCCTCCATCTCGCACGGTCTTCCTGTATCCACTATTCTACAGCTTTCCAAACATGTGCAGCTCAACAGACCAGGCTCCAAAAATCTGCACACATGTGCTTAAAATGGAGAATGGCTCTAAGAAAAAAATGACACACAAAAATGTCCTAAGCTCACCAGCTCAAACCCTTGGCAATGTGAAGATAGCTATGAACCCAAAGCACAGTGCCTGGCGCACAATAGGACCCCAACACCATATTTGAAGAATTGGACTTGGATTCTCACATACCTAGGTTTTGGCCCTGGTTTAACTATTAACGTGCCACATGACTTAGTACAAGATCCATAAGCCCTATGGCTTCATTTCTTAAACTACAAAGTGGAAATAAGCAACTCTTCCTATAGGATTGTTGCAAAGACTAAATTAGGGGACCTATAAAATGCCTGGCACAGAGAAGTTTTGATTATGTTTTCCTCTTACCACCAAGAAACAAGTAGCATGCTGATTCTTTCAAATAATTAAAATTTACCAAAGAAAGAGGAGTGTCTTAGGGGGCAGGGACAACTTCACCAAAGAACCCCCCTCTTTCTTGTTTGTATATCTTTGTTCCCAGGGTACTTTTGCAAAGCTGAGATGGACCAGGCTGGGAAGGATCTGAACTGGGAGGACAGAAGGTCCAAGTCAGATGTAACCAGAGAACCAGCCACAGGCCTAAGAGGAAGTAGGCCAAGGAGACTGCAAGGGAATAGGTCCTAGCAGGCCAGTGACAGGCAGCACTGCAGGGGTCAGTGGTGGCTTCCAATAGGAATATCAATCACCAGAAAGACCCAAGATGAGGGAGCATCTAAAAGAATGGGAAGGAAGACTGACTTCAAGTGTTAGGAGCATGGTCTTTAGAACCAGGCTTTCTATTCAGAGACCCTCACAGAAGATACTTGACTATTTTGTGTTCTGGTATTTTGTACCCCTCCCTCCTCAGAAGGTCTTCCTGAAGCCTCACTTAAAATCATTATTCAATTTGAATGTATCAGAGCCAAAGATTTCCCATTAGAAGCATAGGCTGCAGTCCCGATTCCTGGAATAATGCTCTTTCTTAAAGAGCCTTTGTATTCTAAAGAATACCAAACTGTGTTTTAGTCCTGTTTCTGATATGAACTGTGTGACTTTGGGTAAAACGTTTCTAAAGTTTTGTGATCTATAGAATGACTACCTTTTCCTAAAGTGACAGGACTGCTGTGAAGGTCAAATTAACAGGCAGGCAGCATAGTGAGTGGAAATACATGATGTGTTATATCTTCTACTTTTATGTCTTCTGGCCATCTGTGAAGCAGGGTTTGCCACTTAGCTGACGGATGTACAAGCACAGAGCTTTGCCCCCAGGAAAGGTGAAAATACAATAATAATTCAAAAGTTCCACTAGGAAAATTAACTACTACCATCCATTAATAAATTTATGGAAAGAAAAAAGGACCCATCATTACAGGAATATTTGTTCTGCAGATATTAAAATGCACTCTAAAACTACAATAATCAAAACAGTGTGGTGCCAGCAAAGAAACTAGCAGAGAAATGAAACAGGCTAAATATACTTGAAAGTTTTATATACTTCTAAGACAATTTTATATAGTTGTAGAAAATATGGAATAGTCAGTGAATTTTGGTTTGGGGATAACTGAGCAACCCATCAGGGAACAAATTTAAAATATGTCCTTACCTCACACTGTACTTCAAAATAAATTCCACAAGAAAAAGATTGACAGTGACCAGAGGGGAGGGGGGAGGGGGTAAGTGGGGAAAGAAGAAAAAGGGACTAGTCAAGGAACAGGTATAAATGACCCATGGACATAGCCAACAGGATGGGGATTGATTGTGAGTGAGTGAGATGGGTGAGCGAGGCAGAGGAGAGCAATGGGGAAAATTTCAACAACTGTAATAGAACAACAATAAAAATACAATAAAATAAGTAAATTCCAGATAGGTTAAATATTAACATCAAAAATATGAGTAAACTATATTAAGAGAAAATACAGATTAAACTAAAATTCATCTTACCTCTGGGTTACTTGCCAAGTACCTCTTACACTGCCTTGCATATCCTTTCAGCCTACCTTTTGCTCTGGCTATCGCTGTAGCAACCATGGCACTAGGTGTGATTAGACTGCCTCTGGCCTCTGCCATGCTACACCTCTCTCCCTCCCTTCCCAGCTTCTCTGACACAGCTCCATGGCACACCTGCAGGAGCCCACTCACCATTCATTTGTGTGCACAGACATGCAAGTACAACAGATTTACACCCCCAGGCAACCCTTGGCCTCAGGGGATAAAAGCTAAGGATGGATATTTCCCACTTCCATCATCAGGGAGACAATTCTGACACATTGCACATGGTGCCAGGCAGGGTCCCAGTAGGCACCCCCGTTTCCCTGTGTGGGCACCTGCTCCTCCCCTATTTCATTCTTCTCAGTATCCCCCATTTCTATACTCTGGGATCACTTACCAGGTTAAACTGCTCGTAAGGCCTGCCACAGATTTTGCTGTTGGGAGGACCCAGCTAAAATGAGTTGGGTAAGGCCTAAGTATGGTACTAAATTGAGCAAATATTAAGAAAAGGTGGATAGATTCAATTTATTTATTTATTATAAAGAGTTTATTTATTATTATTAGAGAGAGGGAAAAGGAGAGAGGCAGAGAGGGAGAGAAACATTAATGTACGGTTGCCTTTCACTTGCCTCCAGCTACGGACCTGGCTGGAGACCTGGCTTGCAACCTGGTCATGTGCCCTGGCTGGGGAATCGAACCAGCAACCTTTGGGTTTGCAGGCCGGTGCCTTATCCACTGTACCACTAGCCAGGGCAGATTCAATTTATTTAAAATGTAAAACTTCTATACATCAAAATACCATTTACATCCTTCCCATCCCTTCCAGGACAATTTAAACCAAAAGTCATTAGGTGGAGCCACGAAAGGAAGGTGTCCATGCAATTTGAGCATCCAGGTGAAGGGGGCAGGGGCTGGGGGATTGGGGGAAACCTGAGTGTCAACGTCTGAGTAGGGCAAAGGGGGCATATGTGAGGGAGGTGGCTCATTGGGGTGTTGGAGTCTAAGTGGGGTGAGGACGGTATCTAGAACATGGAGGATAGCCCAGAACAAGGTGCCAAGCATGCATAGAGTGAGGAAATATCTGCACAGGGAGCAGACTGGCACGGGGTGCTAGAGCCTGAATAGGATGAGAAGGGTATCTGCACTGAGGGGGAGAGCAAGCGAATGCCCCTTGGCAGTGACGATGGTGGGAAACTGATTACATACAAAATAAATATACAGTATTATAGATGATGAGACCGGATCCAGGTTTCTCATGGTCATAGAAGACAGTTATAGCAATGAAAGGGGAAAAGGCCAGAAAGTGTCCCACAGTGTGTGGTTAGAATGAGAGGCATTAAACTCATGGTTTTATGAACATATAGCTGTTTTCAACAGATGTAGATATGTAGAATATAGATATAAATGTGTGAATGTGTGCTTACATACGTGCATGTCCACAGAGAGAAACTGAGGTGATGACATCCCAATCGCAACAAGCATATGTAGGACCCAGATTCTGGCTCCTAAATATGATTCACCACACAAAGGAGCCCGGGCTCCTCGGAGAAATGCTGATTCCAGCTCTGAGGAGGAAACACCTTGATTTGCCAAAAAAATAAAGATGTGCTGAAAGAATGATAGGGACACAGTCACATAGCGGCAAAGCCCACCTAAAGGACACCTACTAGGCAAACCTAGGACAATTGGAGCATCCAAGTAAATAATGATATTAATAGATTATCTCCCATTGCACAAAATAGAAGTCCATGAGTTCATACAGATAAAAATATACAAATGAATAAATTGAAAGTTTGATGAGGAACAAGATATTTACATAGTGTCAAGTATCTCCCACAAAATACACATTAATTACAAAGAGGGAAAGTGACTTTACAGTGGAGAGAACTGGCAGACTCCACCTTAATCAAGTGATCAAAGCTATATTCTCTTATAATGAGACCAACTCAAACCATGTGTGCGCTGATGGGATGCAGTGAGAAGAACTCAGCATCACTTCTGATATCCTGCCAAATGAGAATAAGCTGAAGCAAATAAAAGGAAAAATCAGAAAACACACTTTGAGGGACTCTCAACAAAATACCTGGCCTGTGCTCTTCAAAAGTAGCAAGGTTATGGAAGTTAAAGAAAGACTGAGGAACTGTTTCAAATTGAAGAAGAGTAAAGAGACATCACCATTAAATCTAACATATGATTGTGGATGGGATTCTTTGCCACAAAAGATGTTATTTAAGGTCAACTTTCTGATTTTGAGAGTCATATAAGTGGTTATGTAGGAGAATTTCCTTAATACTTCAGTGCAGGAACTATGCACTAAACTATTCAGGGATGATGAGTATCAGGTTAGGAACCTACTCCCAAAATATACATGTCTGAAAAAAATGGTATTTGTCCCTGGACAGTGAGGCTCAGTTGGGTGGAACATTATCTCATAGATAGGTCATGAGTTCAATTCCTGGTCAGGGTACATACCTAGCTTGCAGGTTTGATCCCTGGTCAGGAAAACATGCAAGAAGGCAACCAATTGATGTTTCTCTCCCACTTCTTTCTCTCTCCCTTCCTCCCTCTGTAAAAGCAATGAAAGTGTCCTTGAGTGAGAATTTAAAAATTATTAATTAAAACCAAAGGACTCTGTATTGTACTCTCAACTATTCCAAAAGCTTGAGATTATTTCAAAATAAAACTAAAACCATATTAACTGTAAAAGACAAACTAAAAAAATTGCAAATCACATAATGGAAAATGAGTTACATCCTCATTGTATTAGAAAACTATGAATATCCAGATAGAAAAAAAATGACAAAAGATGAATGAATAATGCCCAAAATTAAATATCCAATAAGCATTTTAAAAGTTTACCTTCTCTTAAAGCCAAAGAAATGCAAGTGAAAATGATACACCACTCAGTGGATCACTCAGTGTGGCCTGCGAACCCAAAGGTTGCAACCAGGGCACACAACCAGGTTGCAAGCCAGGTCTCCAGCCAGGTCTGTAGCTGGAGGCAGGTGAAAGGCAACCATACACTGAAGTTTCTCTCCCTTCCTTCCTCCCTCCCTGCCCTTCTTTCTAAAAATAATAAATAAAATCTTTTTTTAAATAATTAATAAAGCAAAATATTTTTTAAAGTTTTAAAAAAGAAAATGATACACCATAATTTTGGGATCTGCAATTTACAAAATACATTTTTTTAAAAATAATATCTTATCTTGGCAAGAGTGAGAAGAAGCAGCTACTTTTATTCACTGTTGGTGGAAGTGTAAATTCACACATTCATTCTGGAGAACTGTTTAGCAACTTGTATCAAAAGCCTGAAAACTTTGCAAACCCATTGCCCCATTAAGTCTGTTTCCAGGAATGCATACTTGGCAAATGGTCATGAATGTTAGAAAATATTTTTTGCAGAGTTGCTTGTAGAGAGGAGCCAACTTAATTTCCCAACACTAAAGGATCAGATAAATTAACCCCAATCCATCCAAACAACAGAATACTATGGCAACCATTAAAATTATTTCATTAAATATTATTTAATGACAGCTGTGTATATAAATGTAGTTATATTAGCATTCATATTCAAATTTGATAGCTCTGAGCTCCCACCTGCATAACCCCAAAGTGTTATCACCTCCCTTGCAACCTCCCCCAGCTGTTGCTGGGAAATGTTGCAGGTGCCTCAGGGGCACACCTGGCGGTTCCTCCTGTGGGGATCATGAGTCAATCAAGGAGACACTGTTGGAACAGGACCCGCCATCTGACTTGGTGGGGACTGCGCCATCCAGGAACTGCTCCCTGACCCCACCCCACATTGCCACTCAGTGAAGTGATGCTATGTTGGACCCAGCCCCAAAGTGGGCCTTCCTCTGCTCCGTCCCACCAACTCTTATTTACGCCACTTTATCAGCTTCTGCGCCATTTCTTCTCCCATCTGGACCAAAACTGTTTGATTCTTTAGTCCAGAAAGAGGGTCTCTCTCCTTGTCCCACTTCTGCCTCCCAGAAAAATAATTCCCCAAACCTCCTCCATCCAGCCACAAGAAAAGAAAATGCCACCTGCATAGAAAACTGCTGGCGGTGATGGGTAGAACCACTAAGTCTCCCCCTAAACCAAGTGGCCAGGTCCCAACTCTGTCTTAGCCTGTACAACATACACATAGATACCAAAATGTGACCACACTAAGTAAACCCAATCAACCTACTCCAAAAGGTTGCCTATGTCTATCACCTCGTGGTGATAGAATGAGTGACTTACATTTTTTATTCCTTTATCTACATTTTATAAAATTTTCTCTTTAAACCTCCACCTTTGAATTTTAAATATTTACTGGAATGCAGAATAATGATGATAAAATATGTTACAAATTTTATAAAAGTAAGAATACCCATAACTCACCCATAGACCCACCACCCAGACAAAAACACTGAATGGACCACAGCCTTTGAGGCAATGGAGAGCCATGGAAATCTTTACTATGATAAGTCTGTTTGAGCACAATCACTCAGGGGCTGTATGAAAAAATGGTTTGAAAATTAAATGTGTAAGAGAAGAAAGTGGGTAGAACATAAAAGGATTGGAAGAAAAGCTGAAGAAAGATTTCAAAAGGAAATAAAAAATATAAAGAAAAAAAGAAACATAAAATTAGAGAACTAATCCAAGAAGGTTAATGTATAAATTATTATGAGTTCTCAGAAAAATAGAAGCAAAGAAATAAAGGGGAGGAAGTCATCCAAGAAATAATTTGGGAAAATTTCCCAGAACTAAAGGGCATGAGCTTGTAAACTCAAAGTTCCATTAAGTACATGACACAACGGATAAAAATAGGCCTTCAGCACAGACAGCAGAGCTTTCTCGGACCCCTGGCAACACTGAGAAGAGCCCAAAGCTTCCTCGGCTTTCACAGAAAAATAAAAAAAAAAAAACAAACAAACAAGCAAATTAAATAAAATAATAGTGATCTACAAAGAATTAGGAAGCAGGATGACATTGAATTCTTTGGAAAGCAAAAGATAAAGGTGAAAATTCTTCATATTTTATTTTTAAAAGAAAAACAAATGAATTCTGAATTCTACAGTTATTTAAATAATCGAGGAGGATTTTTAGAAAGTCAAAATTTTTGTTTCTCATGATTCCCTTCTTAAAAGTTATTGGAGCCCTGGCTGGTGGCACAATGATAAGGCACCAGCCAGCAAACCCAAAGGTCACTCTTTAGATTCCCAGCCAGGGCACATAACCAGTTTGCAAGCCAGGTCTCCAGCCTGGTCCTTAGCTGGAGGCAGGTGAAAGGTAACCAGACATTGATGTCTCTCTCCCTCTCTGCCTCTCTACCTTCCTCTCTCTCTGAAAATAATAAATAAAATATATTTTTTAAAAAAGCTAGTGGAGGATATGCTCTGCCAAAACAAAAGTTGTAAACCAAAATAAAGGAAGACTGAAGATACAGGAAGCCCGGGCCCAGGAGAAATGGGAAGAGCATCTCTAGAATGGTGATAAAGACCCCAGACCCAGGATGAGACAGTGGCCAGGCGTAGGACATTGCCATTCTGAGGGGACCAGGGTCAGAAGACTCTGGTGAGATCAGTCAGGACAATGAAACTGACAGGGTGCCTGATGCCTGTGAACACCTTGACAGAAAACATGGACAATCAGCAAAGACTCTGGAATCAAATTAGTGATAAACAGATAGATAAGCAAACAAAAACACAAGACAGTTATTAGCTCTGGGGGAAATACGATGTGCGAAGACAAGAAAAATAAAGTATACATGAAACCAGTTGATTCTTTAAACAATAAACATAGATGGCTTAGACAAAATTAAAAACCTCCCACTTATTAATACAAATACATTAAACTCCTCCTTACCCTCCCCACTGCTCCCTCCATGTCCCAGGAGGGTGAGGAGCCAAACCCAGACACCTCCCTCTGTCTGTCCTCAAGTGGGCAGCTTCCCTTTCAGGAACAGGAGTTATTTGGCCCCAGAGAGGGGAAAAACAAGAAAATAAATTTGAAAAGAGACCTGTGAGACTAAAAGAGAGAAACCTGGTAATTAGAGCGTCAGACAGATCATAAATTCTGAACCTCACAAACAAGGCTTTATGAGTCGAGTGTGTATAATTGATCCTCCAGCCTGGAGAACCTATCAGATCTCCTTAATCTCACTTTTTGTCTTACAAAGTTTAAATTATTTAGTTCTTTTGAAAACCAGAAATACTGCCTGTGTAGACTCAAACAGCTCATGCCGCAGGGTGCCAATTTAGGGTCTCCACCGTGGGTATGGCCAGAGATGCTTGCCTTGAGGCCTGGAGATGTGAATCCGATGAAACCACAGCAATCAGTGCTGGAGCTGCGGCCTGCTCCATTCAGTCTGCACGTGCTGCCCACACACCTCTCCAGCCCGGCAACTCTGCTGGGAGACAGCCATGCATGGGGCACCAGGCAGAGTGAGGACCGTATCAGCACTGGGAGGCGAAAGGCCCAGAATGCTTCAGGCTGCTCAGATACTCCCCAGCCCAGCTCTAGCTACCCATGTTTAGCAGGTAGCAGTGCCAGTCACATCTCAGTTTCAGATGTCTCTCACTGCTGTCTGGGTACAGGACTTGGTCATTTCCATTCATGATCCCCTTTGGTCCTCAAAACAACAGCCCAGTGAGACCGGTGATACAATTAGACCTGTTTCACAGATAAAGAAACCGAGGTTCAAAGAAGCAAAATACTTTGCTTAACACCCCACAGCTAAGAGGCAGTAAAGCTAGGATTTGAGTCCAAAGCCTTCTTCACTAGGATCCTTTTGAGGACTTCCTCTGGGCCAGACCCAGAGCCAACCCTGGAGATTTAAGGAAGACTATGAGGAGGCCTGTGCCCTCAAAGATCACGTCTCAGAGGGGAAAGGGGTTAAGCCCAGAAACAGTCCTGCCTGCCGTGATGAGTCCTTGACAGAGGCCTAGTGAGGCACAGGTGCAGGAAGAATGATCTAGGGCAACGGAGATATGTAAGGGAGGTCCTACACCCTCCTCACTGGGAGTGGCCTGGGAAAGAGGAGGTCTGGCAGGCCACAGGAAGTTGTCTTCAAAGGGCATGGTCATTCAGAGAAACCCCCCAAATTCAACCAAACCCAAGAGATAGAAATCATGGGATGGCCAGTGGACCCTTTGGGAAGAGAGCTGAGCTGGATGGGGACCCTCAGCAAGAGCACAAGGTCCCTAGTGTGGAGATGTACTTGAGCCAAAGCTAGGCGTACTTT
The DNA here is from genome assembly GCA_004026585.1 of Noctilio leporinus. Taxonomy (NCBI): domain Eukaryota; kingdom Metazoa; phylum Chordata; class Mammalia; order Chiroptera; family Noctilionidae; genus Noctilio; species Noctilio leporinus. The sequence continues at coordinate 63,641 of PVIW01003993.1, read as the reverse complement.
GTCAGGACTGTAGCACAGTGGGCTCTTGAGCTGAGGCAAGGCCTGAGCACCTTGTTTTATGTTCTGGTCTATCTTCCTCTTCTCAGAACATCTATTACCACTTTCACTCATCTGAAAAATTTGGATAGTAATAGTCCCTGCCTCACCAAGAGGTGAGGAGGGCTAAATGGGAAACTATGGGCTCAGATAGATTAAGCAATGTGTGCAACATCACACTGCCTGCAAGCCGGGAGGCGGAATCACATTCACTGCACAGTCTCCCTTTTAAAGCAGCTCTAAGATACTGCCAGGGTTAGCATGCACTTCCAAAGAACAATATGTGTGAAATCTCTCTATTAACTAATGTACTTGAGAGGAAAGGAGAAGAGGCAGGGAACTAGTGCACATTGAACTCCTGCTATAGGCCACGTCACAAGCAAACCCTGAGATGCAGATAAATGTGCAAATGGTGGATTATGAGATTGCTCCTGGGAGAATCTGTTAAGGTAGTGGGGGAAGCAAGATGGGGAAGAGACCTTGCAGTGACACAATCACAGGTGAAGCCCCAGCATGGCCCGATCCTGTAGGGAACTCAAGAGTGTGAGTTATACCTCTAGGGCAGGATTTTCACACCCCTGCCTTGGTTGATCATTGGTTACAGACCACTTTAGAGGTATTCGCTATTCTCAACACCTCTAAGTGAAGCAATTGCAATAGCCTAAAGGTGGTCCTTTGGAGAAGTTTCCAATTCTAGGCAGGTTGGAGAATATCATGCAGAAGCTAACGCTGGACAAATAGAACTCATAAAGGGAGTCCAAAGAGATATGAGAATTGACATTATTTACTACACGGATCCTCAAAATGCATGTTCTCATTTAATTAACATTCAGCTGCAATGAAGATGGTATTATTAGCCCCACTTTAGAGATGAGGAAACTACAACTCAAAAAAATGACTCACACAAGGACTCATAGTCAATGAGATCGATTCTATCTGCCTCCAAAGTCATGCTATCAGAGTAATGAGTGTGCTTCACTTTCCTCTCTGCTCCATTCTGCAGCCCCCCATAGAACTGGTCACCTAGGCTCTGCTCTCCTCACAGGCTCCATCTGGTCTGCTTATTCCTGCCACATCACACAGGGTCAAGGTACGCGTTGAAGTGGAATTAATGGAGATAGTCCTGTTGGTGGTAGAGCTGTTGGCCATGGAAGCGGTAGTGATGATAATAGCCATAATCCTGATTGTGTCAATAGAGACAGTGATAGTAATAATAGTGGTTGTGGGGGTATGAGTATTGGGATGACAGAGGTGGTGGGAGTAATAATGATAAGGATAGCATTGGTGTTAGTACAGTAAAGCTGGTAATGGTAGTGACAGAGGTGGTTGTGGTAGTAGGGGTGGAGGTGGCGGGATGGTAGCAATGGAGGGGATCATGATGATAGTGTTAATGATTGCAGCCAATGTAGTATGAGCATTATGAAGGTGATCATTATGATGGCAGTGGTGATAGAATAGATAACGATGGCCATGGTGGTGGTGGAGATGATAAGGGTGGTGGTGACAAAAGTGACAATTGTGGTGGTAGGGGCAGTGGTGGAGGTAGGATGAAGGTGATAATGGTGATCATTGTGGCCACAGTGGTATTAACATGGTGGGAGTAGTGGAGGTGATGATAGTGAGGATGACAGAAGTAAAGATTATAGTGGTGGTAGAGGTGATGAGGATGGAGGTCATGGAAGTGATGGTGCTGGTGGTGTTGGGGTAGGTGTGGGGATAATGATGATGGTGATGGTGACAATGATTGTGACCATGGTCATACCAACATGGTGGATGTAAGTAGGAAAGGTGATAGTGACAGTGGTAATGAGGCTGGGAATGTTGTAAATGATGATGGTGGTGGTGGTAGGGTGGTAGTGAGAGTGATAATAATGACAATAATGGTGTTATGATGGTATAAGTACTATTTGGGCAGTAGAAACGTTATTGGTGATCACAGTGACTGTCCAGGTAGTAACAGTCAAACTGTGCCTCCTGTGTGCATAGGAAAATGGAGCTGGTGGGTCCTCACCTGTGGCCATGGGAAAGCAGAGAAGCCCTCTTGAGGGGTCGAGCTAGAATGAGAACACAGTCTGTCATGACAAGACCAAGACCACCATGTAACGCCCCTCAACAGAGAGCCTTCGGCCAGGAGGGGCAGAGAATGACAGAGCGAGCAAGACAGCAAACCGAGCCAGTCACATCATATTTCAGTAACAGCGTGTAGCTGCTTGTTAGCAGAGATCTGCTTTCCAACGGCAAATAATAAAATTATGCTTTTTGTGCGGCTAATGAAATGCAAATTGAAGCTGGATGCGCATTAATGCAAAGAGTTGAATATCCATTTAATCAGCTCCTCCCTGCAGGGGCCAATGATAAAAATGACAGAGGAATTGCATTGCTAATTCCGGGCCTGTCACATCTCATACACCCTTACCTTGTAAACCCACTATTCTTTTGGCTGGCACCTGCCTGAAGGGCTCCAGGACTGTGTATCAAGGTTCTGGGAGCCTGGGAAACCCTTTGAGGGGTTGGGGAGGTTGTGGGGCCTGGATGGGGAGTCAGGAGGCCTGAAGAGAATTGGATGAAATAGATTTGATCATTCCTCTATTCCCAAAGTAAACTCACTATTCTCTTTGCCATCCCCCATCGAGGCCAGTCCCTCTCCAGCAGAGATTGGTGGGATGATTGTTAGACTATTTCTTTCTGTGATAAAAATCAGAGATCAGAGGTGTAACACTAAGAGCTTACATGTGTTCATTGTTTACTCTGTGCCCAGCACCATACAAGGTAATTTACCAGCACGCACTTGTTTGCTCTCCTGTCCACAGATGAGGAAACTGAGTCTCCGAGAGGTGAAGGGCCTTCCCAAAAGACATGCAACTAGCAAAAAATGACTGTGAAGACCATATTCTTTACTACTGTGGTATATATGCTGTTTCCCTTAAAGAAAGTGACATCTGGGAAAACGATTCAGGGCAGACACCTGATTCTTGGTGACCAGCAATATAAGGAGCTTGAAAGAGGTGAGACTAGTAAAAGATGGGAAGGATTTGTGTAATAGTAAGGTGAACTGGAGGTTATCTCTGGGCACTCTGAATCCTGCCCAGACCAGCAACTTTGGGGCAGAGAAAGCAACTCAGCCCGTCTGGAGGGAGCAGAGAAGAGTCAGGCTGGACATGCACTCAGTAACCCTGGAAGAAAGGCAATCAATGTTGATCTGTAAGTCAGTGAGTGCAGGGATAGCCACAAAGGCAAATCAGAGGAGAAGCAGCAGTGAGGACCTGCTGCAGGAGCACAGGCCAGAGGTGATGGGCTGCAGATGGGTCCATCCCATCTAGGCCTCTACTCTATCAGCCAGAACCACCCAAGAATGACAAGAAAATGTTCAGGCCTTGGGGTCCTCTCCTCTTCTTACCTCTCCACCAGCACCAAGAGATTTGGTAGGCTCTGAGGAGCTGAATGGAGACAAAGGACCCAAAGGAGAGTGTGACAAGGGGTGCTCAACCCTCCTTAACAGCACTGGAGACGGGGCAGGGGCAGGCATGCTGATGAATGGCACTGGCTGCCTTTGCAGGGCCCCTGCCATAATAATCTGTCTCAGCATCCTGAAGGGACCTAGCAGGGTCCTTCCAATCAGAACACCACCATGTTGCTATTCTGGCAATATTTACCTATCCCCCAACCTCTGACAGGACACAGATGAGGAGGCCCCTGGCTCAGCTGTAAACAAGGACCTCAGGTGAATACATCCCCGCAACTCTGCCTGCCCCCACCAGCTGGCGAGGAAAGGCCAGGTCCCCGAGCAACCCTCAAAGCCTACCCCCATCATGGCCACACTGATGCTGCTCATTGCAGAAAGTCACCCTGCTCTTATTTTAGTCATTTATTGAGCACTATACACTCTATAGGACCATGGCAATAACAACTCTTTCAGAAAGGGACTCTTATTACCCCCATTTTATAATGTGAAAACAGAGGCCACCAAGCTCCACAAGAATACGATTCTGCTGGCAGCGAAACAGCACCAGGTGTCAGACAGGTGGACTCAGACTGGATCTCTGTTCAGCAACCTCAGTACCTGAGTTGTAGCTAAGGAACAATTCAGAGCCAAGACTCCAACTATAAGACAAAGTTTATTTAGGAAGTTTGATCACTAACAGCAAGAGGTAGAAAAAATGGGCTCAGGAAACAAGTTGGAGGCAAAGGCAAAGAAAGTGTGCCTGGAGGAAAAGCGTGGGGCAAGGCAGAGATTTGTTCCAGAAAGAGAGCCCAACAAAGACACTAAATCCTCCATCCTGAGCACTTTTATCTGGAGGTCTCAGGGAGGATATCAATAGACTATTCATCAGCTTTCCAGGTGTGCCTCCTCAGGGTGGTGGTCTCCACTGATTGGTTGGTGCCCAGGGAGAGTTTGGGAGTAGGGGTGTGTGACATTAGTCAATGCAGCTGGTCCTGATGTCATCCTTCTTGGTGTTTGGATTTTGCAGCTTCTTGGGGCCTGGAGCTATGCACCTGAGGCCTAGATGACATCTCCAGGGGTCAATATGGAAGGGAGTTCCTGCAAGAACTTGTTTCCCCTGTTGCTAGCCACCCAAGGCTCTCCATCCTGGTGACCCTCTGCACCTGGCCTATGATTCCTACTCTATTCAGGCCTAACTTCCTACTACAATTCCGTTGACTACAAAGGTCTGTGCCCTGTGTGCTATGCTCACCTGTGGGCCATGCCATGAGGGTAGCCACAGAAAAAGGACACATAGTCCCTGCTCTCAAAGATCTTTCTAATTCATCTGCAGTGATTGTCTTTCAAAAGAGTATCTCACACATGCATCCTGTGGCTTAAAACACATCTTAAAAACCAAAGTCCAGAGAGGTGTGGCGACTATGCCACCACTGGTGTAAAAAGGAAAGAAATGAATATGTGCTTGTGTTCACTGTAATGTAAACACATTTTTAAAAAGCCCTCAGGGACATGAAAGATCAGTAGCTGTGTCCAGCTGGGGGAAGGAATGGGCAGATGGGGCAGGGAGGGAGGTTTTTATTCTATGATCCTTTAATTTTATTTTTATTTTTGAATAGATAATAGTATCAGCTATTCAAATTTTAAATAGAGATTTGTTTTTTATTACTAAACTCCATACTTTATTTGGCTTTCCCAGTTTTTCTACTAATGTCTTTATCTGTTCAGGGTCAAATCCAGGATGCTAGGCTGCCTTTAGTCACCCTGTCTCCTTCGTCTCCTTAAATCTATAATAGTTTCTCAGTCTTTGTCTTTGATGACCTTGACTTTCTATTTTTGAATCTCTTTCCAAGTACACCTTTTAATAAATGCAAGATATCTGATAACCATTGAATAGAATAACATTATATATAGTTAAAGAGAATTTCCACATGTAAATGTGGTTATTTTTTGATATTAGTTTTTAACCAAAAACTATTAAAACTCCTTTTACATTCATTAGCATATTATATGCCCATAATAAGACAGTGATACAGCCGCAGTAAATTCAACAAAAATTCAAAAATTAAAAACTTGTAGGTACCAGCCTGCAAACCCAAAGATCGCTGGTTCGATTCCCAGCCAGGGCACATAACCAGGTTGCAAGCCAGGTCTCCAGCTAGCTGCAAAGCTGGAGGCAGGTGAAAGACAACCACACATTGATGCTTCGCTCCCTCTCTGACTCTCTCCCTTCTCCTCTTTGTAAAAATAGTAAATAAAATCTCTTTTAAAAAATGAAAATCTTAGTGGCTCTGGTCAAGGTCCATGGTCCTCTTCACCACACCTGCTGAGAGCCCTGAAGAAAGCCCAGTAAAGTCACTGTGGGAGAGGAGATGTGGTGGGAGGGGCCGGGGAGAATCATGGGGCAGAAAAGGGAACAAATGTAATACGACAACAATAAGTCAATTTTTTTTAAGTGACTGTCCTTCCTAACTACTCTCCTCATTTACAGAGAAATGAGATGTTTGCTATTTTCTTTATAACTGAAGGGACACTTAAAAGATTTGATTAATTTGTAGCATAGGACAATATAAATAGTGGCTTGATCACTAATAGCAATTTCAATTTTAAGATTCATTTCAGGGTCACTCACATTTCTTTCCTGTCACTTAAATGAAGCAGGAGCATTTCTTTGTTTGTTGTCATCTTAATCAACAAAGGCACTTAGACTCAGAAATAACATAATTTTATTCAAACTTGGTGAAAGAAAAAGAAAAGGATGGTATCTCAACGGAATAAAGTTTTATTTTAGCGAAAAAAAAGGGGATGGATGTAATACAACAACAATAAAATTAAATTAAAAAAAAAAAAAAGAATTCCCCACCCCCACCCCCAAAAAGACAGTAATGGGGGCATTTGCAGCAAAGGAGTCTAAAGCTCAAAAGAGTTGGTCAGAGGCTCACACATTAGCTGGCAGGGAATCACGCAGGGCCACCCACCCATCTCCTCATTGTCCAAGCGTGGGCTCCTAGTCCAGTGCCCTGCAGGGCCAAGCACATAGTAGGTCTCAGTAAATGACATTATCCCTCCCTCCAGGATATCAGATGAAGCTGTTCCCCTGAAAAAGGAAAAATAACTACACCTCAGCACCTGCCAGACTTGGTCAGAAGAAACACTTGGCAGGGAGGGAGGCTGGTACAGCGCCTGTGGACACTGTCACCTTGAGCTCGCCTTGCTGGGGAAGGGTCCGGCCTTGATTCCCATTGCCGCACAAGGTACCACTCCAGCTGTAGTGCACCATCCCCCACACAAGCCCTTAGCCACCCTACATAACTTTCCTAAAAGCTCCACTGAGCTGCTGGAGGGGATCAGACCAAAGGAAGGAAGTTGGGCACTGGGGGCCGTTGCTACAGTGTCTCATCCACACACCTTCTGACCTGTCTACCTGGAAGTACCTTGGCCATGTTCTGGTTGCCATCTAGACTCCTTACCACCCCCACCCCCACACACATACACATTCCCTCTAGACTTCCATGTGGAGGTACCAACTCCACACCACCCCTAGGACCTGCCCCTGATTCCCGCTCCTAGGTCAGGCTTCTGGAGTTCTTTACCCCAAAAAGGCACCAGTTATAACCTTGTACGCCCAGATCTGCTCCAGTGTGCCTTTCCTTCACAGGCCCACACTCACCCACCCTCTGGTGCTGGGCAGTGACAGACGCTAATTAACAAGAGCCATACGTGGGCATTATGGGCAAGGCAGAGATCACTCCCTACCATGACATTCTTCATTCAAGTTTGTGTTTATGTGCCCAAGACATAAATGTAGAGCTATAGAACAAGGACATGAGGAAGGGAGATCTTCACAGAAGTTTTTTTTTTTTCCTTTTTAAAGAGTTTATTTATTATTTTCAGAGAGAGAGAGGAAGGGAGAGAGGCAGAGAGGGAGAGAGACATCCATGTACAGTTGCCTTTCACCTGCCTCCAGCTATGGATCTGGCTGGGAATCGAACCAGTGACCTTTGGGTTCGTAGGCCAGCACCTTATCCACTGTGCTACCAGCCAGGGCTTCACAGTAGCTTTGAGCTGGGACTTCTCTACCCACATCCTAGAGCCTGGCCTGGGAGAAGAGATCATAGAGATAAATGAGACACTGCTCCCCAGGGTAGAAGAGACTGGTGTAAAAGCAACACAGGCAAATGTGTCGTAAGTACAAGAGCAAGGAGAGGAGTTGGGACCAGTGGGGACATCAGGGAGACCTCCAGATGGAAAAGTAAACAGGAGTGCGATCACCAGGCAGACCAGTAGGGAGAAAACTTTCAGACAAGTTAACAAGCTTCCTTCACTACAATTGTTCAGACCAGGTCCACATAAGCAAATGGTTGGTTCTAAAGTAACACTATCAGCCCTGGCTGGTGTGGCTCAATTGGTTGGAGTGTCATCCCATAAATCTAAAGGTCATGGGTTCAATTCCTGGTTGGGGCACATACAAGAGACAATCAATTGATGCTTTTCTCTCACATGGATGTTTCTCTCCCTCTCCCTCCCTTCCTCTCTCTCTAAAAATCAATAAGCACTCCTGGATAGCGGCACAGTGGTAAGGTGCCAGCCTGCGAACCCAAAGATGGCTGGTTCGATTCCCCAGCCAGGACAACATAACCAGATTGCAAACTAGGTCTCTAGTCAGGTCCATAGCTGGAGGCAGGTGAAAGGCAACCATACGTTGATGCTTCTCTGTTCTTCTCCCTCTCCCTCTTTCTGGAAATAATAAAATCCTAAAAAGTGGCAGAAAAAATAAAAATAAAAATCAATAAGCAAGTAAGGATAAAGAATAAAGTAGCGCTATCACACTGGACAGTGCAGCTTGGAAGCTGCCAGGGGGATGAAGATGGGGAAAGCTGTTGGTACCCAGTAGTCACTTGATGGCTGTGTCATGAGAGGACGAAAACTCGGAGGGTTGAGGCCGTCCAGGAAAGACCAGTCAAGGAGGGAATTTTAGCCCTGATGAACTGCTAGCCAGCAAACCAAGGCTGGGGTCAAGCTCAGCACACACAGCCAGGCCAAACATGAGCCACCTGGTTTCCCCAAAGCCAAGGAAAGTGGCTCCCCTGGAACCATCATTCAGCTGACTTTGAGGTGGCCTGAATTGTCTTTGTTTGGGGCTGTTTGTTTTGAGTGGTGTCATTATTTTATTTTTAAATTACCTATAATGCACCCTTTAAAAATTCCCTAATTACAGATAGGATAAATACATAATTGCAGACTTTTAAAAAGCACATATTATTTACTCAGTACTCCATAATTACGGTCTTTTCCATGAAATGTATTATTTCCTGGATGGTCCATAATCATTCCTTTGAAGCTGGCTGGGGAAGGCCGAATTGTTCCTCAGATTCAGTCATAGGTCATGGGTCCCATCTCATCAGGCAGTTTGTAAGTCACCACGGCTGGCTGTTGGAACCCAGCAGACACATGCCCCACAGCAAACACGGGGCTTGGTCACTGCACAAGCAGATCACTAACCCTGTTAGTGCTGGTCAGGCTGAAGACGGGTGGGATTTGCATTCTGAGGTTGAGGCTCTCCTATTTCTCTTGATTCTTCTGATGACAGGCTTAGGATTGGCAGCCTGGTGTGTATCCCAGCACCATCACTTACTAACTCTGCAACCTTAGACTAGGATCTTGGTTTCAGTTATACCAAAAGTAGCCCCTGAGCTCAGTGTTTGGGTGAAATGGCCATAGAAGGTCCAGGTGAAAGATCAGGGAAGTGAGATGGGAAAGAGAAAAAAGCCATGTACCTGTGCATTTGTGAGCAGTTTATCATGGCTGTACCTGAAGAGGCTGTAGAACATACCTCAGAATAACCCTCTGAGAGCTGAGAAAACCAAGTGGTTATCCATCAACTCTCATCTCTCGCTTCTTGAGGGATGTCACAGGGTATATTAACTCCCATCCCTCCCATCCCTGTGCTCCACACACAGGCACCTCAGTATAAGAAGCCATCAGCACTTACAGCCACTATCCACCAAGACTACTGGTGACCTCCAGGAAGAACCAATAGGTTATGATCAGAGGACCAATAATGTCTGCTAAAGCACACTACTAAACCTCTCCTTGCTTCAGCTTTCTCAGTCATAAATGAAAATAAAAAACAGTACCTGCCTCTCAGATAATGGGGAAGAAAAAGTGAGGTTGGGGTAAATAGAAGTTACCATTGAAGTGGCTATCTTGTGAGTGGCCAGGCACAAGGCCTTAGCTCAGCCCTCAGCATGCTCTTCTCTGAGGCTCCATCTGAGCCACCCCTGGCAGTGTAGGTGGCAGCTCACACCAGCTCGGAGTCTTGCAGGACTAGCCAAAAATTCATCTTAGGGCCTGCAAAGCAGAACCTGGAGTGATGGCAGATATTTTGCCATGTGGCCATGTCCCTACCTTCATCACCCTGAGTCAGACATTATTGTCCAATTCATCACTCCACCCCTCTACTCTCTTACTGTAAACCCCTAAGTTGGTCCAAGTATACATGGCTTCAGGAAGATGAATCTAATTTAGGCTCAGCCAATCATAGTAATTCTATTCTCCTTCCCCCAAGTGGTTTGTTTAATCATTTGATGCATTTGTAGCCAAAGAGATGCCAAGAAAGTTATTTGGGAAAGCTCTCTTCTTGGGGAAGAAGGGAGGGAGGGAGGGAGGGAAGAAGGAAGGGAGGAAGGAAGGAAGGAAGGAAGGAAGGAAGGAAGGAAGGAAGGAAGGAAGGAAGAGAGGGAGGGAGGGAGGAAAGAGAAAGAGAGAGAAAGAAAGAAAGAAAAAGAAAGGGAGAAAGAGAGAAAGAAATATTATCTCTTTTTTTTTAACAGGGTTTGGACAGTGTTTTATGAGGAGTGATGCTGGGTGCAGTTGCCACCATCTTACACCATGAGGCTACAAGGCTGAAGACTAAGTCAACACATTGACAGTGGCAGAGCAGACAATGGAACAATATCTTGCTTGCGTCACTTGAGTCCCTAAATTGGTTAGCTCTGGTAAAAATAACAGTCAGGACTGATGTAGCACTTCCCATATCTCAGGCACTGTTCTAAGCACTTCACATTTGTTAGCCTAGTGAAGAAAAAGTACTTTTAGTAGCCCCATTTACAGATGTAAAAACTGAGGCCCAGAAAAGTTAAGCTACTGGCACAAGGTCATATAGCTAGCAATTATTCCACCTTAGGCAAACTGGCTTTAGGCTTTAAACTCTTGGACTCTACTACCACTTCTTATAATGTGCAAAAATAAATCTCCCTACCCTTTAAACCAGTTTGATTTGGTTCTCCTGTTAAATAGATGAAAGTGTCCTAATAGATATACCTCCTTCAGGTAAGCAAAAGGAAACAAAAGAAAGAAGGAGGAGGAGGAGGAGGAAGAAAGGAAAGGAAGGAAGACAAAAGGAAAGAAGAGAAGAAAGGAGGAATAACGGGAGGGAAAAAAGGAGGGAGGAAACCCAAAATTTGAAGTAAATGGGGCTAAGTCTCAGATGTGCATCAAGAATGTGGTATCTGGCACCGACCTAAGGGTTGCTGGTTCGATTCCCCAGCCAGGGCACATACCAGGTTGCAAGCCAGGTCTCCAGCTAGGTCCTAGCTGGAGGCAGGTGCAAGGCACCCATATATTGATGGGGAAAAAAAGGAATGTGGTATCTGAAATTCAGTCTCACATACTTTACTAGCAAAACCCTGCACTTACAATGATAACATGACAAAGTACTACTGTCACCCTCAGCCCGGCTTTTATCTGTCTGTGTTCAGCACTTATGAGATCATCTCATTTAGTCCTCAAGATGACTCAGCAAGGCAGGTGCTACCATCCTTAGCTTACAATTAGGAGGCCATAATAATACCACCTAGCATGTATTGAGTTCTTACTCTATGCCAGCCACCGAGCTAAGCACTTTACATGCTTCTACCATGCTGTGCTCAATCTTCACAACAACCAAATAAAGTTACCATCATTTTATAAAAGGGGAAACCAAGGCTCAGGGGTGATAAGGATCATGCCCAAGGTCACAAGATGAAAGGGAAAGCCAAGATTCAAACTCTATTTCCCTGACTCCCAGGTAGGCTGGGGATCTGCAAGAGGGAAGAAAGGCAAACCCGGAGAAGCAGCCACCACCAACTCAAATGGTGGGAGCTCAGCCAGTGGGACCAAGTGGCCCTGAGCCCAGGCTAATGGCCACCAGCACAAGGAGAAAAGACAACTTGATATCAACTGAAGCACCCAACAATGGAGAGGGGTGAGCTCCCCATCACCAGAAATATTCAAACATTAAAAAAAAAATAAAATAAAATAAAAAATAAAACCTCACAGACTAAATGAGGATTTGTGCTATGAGTAGGGGAATCCAAGACCCCATCTGTCTCCAAGAGACACAGAATTCAAGATTCTATAATTTAGTAACCCCATGTCTGTACTCTCTGCAATGCCATGGAGACCTTATAGCTTGAGTGTTTCCTGCTTACTCAAGTAGAGAGCCATGAAAGGCACTCTGGACCAGGAGTCCAGAAATCTGGGACTAATCACTCTGCCATTCCCTGGCTCAAGAACCCCAGATCACTTTGTGTTGCCTTACCAAGTGTCAACCCAGGCATGGCTTTATGCTGGGAGAAGGGGGCACAAGAATGAGCTCAAACCCTGCTGGCTTACCAGTAAAATGCCAGACAGGCCCTGGCTGGTGTGGTTCAGTGGATTGAGTGTCAGCCTGTGAGCCAGCCAGGGCACATGCCTGGGTTACTGGACAGGTCTCCAGTTGGGGACATGTGAGGGGTAGCAGATCAATGTCTCTCTCCCACTTTCTCCCTCCCTTTCCCTTTCTCTAAAAATAAATAAATAAAATTTTATGAAAAAAAGAAGAGCTCTGGCTAGTGGCACAGTGGATAAGGCATCAGCCTGTGAACCCAAAGGTTGCTGGTTCAATTCCCAGTCAGGGCACATAACCAGGTTGCAAGCCAGGTCTCCAGCCAGATCTGTGGCTGGAGGCAGGTGGAAGGTAACCATACATTGGAAAAAAGAAGAAGAAGAAAGTAAAGAAAGAGAGGGAGGGAGGGAGGGAGGGAAGGAGGGAGGGAAGACCAGCCTAATGGATTTCCAGAGAAATCCAAAGGAACCCTCCCCAACCCTGCCTGGGACTTAGGACTTATGAGGGCAGTTCACAAGCCAAGAGCAGCCATCTTTAGTGTGGCTACTCCCCAGGAGGAATCTGAGGCAGTCCTTTATTCCATCCTCAGTTCTCTCTTCTGTAAAATGGGATGCAAACAAGAAATTCCTAAGGTCACTTCCAATTCTGAAGTGGAGAATGCTGGGGGTTAAGTAGGGTTGCCATATGGGTCCCTCAGTGAGAGCTCACACTGTGAAGTGGGGAGTTATGGGGTATCCCCCACCCTGGGCCTTTCAATCCTTTGTACTCACAAATGGTCTCTAAGAATCACCCCAGAAAATGAGGTTTAAGGTGGTCTGGCTTGCCGGTCAGCTTCATCACCCTCTCCCTCAGGGAGACAAAGACCCAGACTGAGTTCCCCACCCCTGACCTTACTGGCTATATAACCCTGGGCAAGTCTGTTTCACCTTTGGTTTCTCATGTTTGAAATGGGAATATAACATCACATTATCCCACCATCGTGAGGATAAAATGAAATAAGGCATTAAATGGTCTGATACAGTACACAAAGTACATAGCTGATACTCAATAAATGGCCACTTTCCTCTCACAGGCAGGGAAACAGCTCTTCCCCTTGCCCCATGGAGAAGGGCACCTGGCCTACAGGCAGCTGCAGGTGACATCCCCACCCCCAGAGACAGGACACCTGCCGTGTGGGAGCCAACCGGGATGTGGGCAGGTTCTCAGGCCAGATAAAGGACAAAGGAGGGTCCAAGGCAGAGCTGCATCAGCAGTTAGGAAGGGCAGTGCTGTGACAATGACACCAGCACAGCCCACTCTTCTGAGCCAATGCCCAAGAAATTGCACTCGGCTAGAAGCGTGTGCCGCCTAACAATGAGAGTGCTGCATGCTCCCCACCCCTCCTTCCCTGCTGACTCCCATTCAGGTTTCAAGGTCTCAGCCCGCTGTCAGGGGGTACCCGCCTACACTAGCCTACAGGGACTCCTCCCCAGTGTGAGCTCCTAATAGGTTAACAACTCTCCACCCAGCACATGTGGACCCAGGGCCTCCATGCCCTGCCAGGTGCTGTGGGGGAAGCTGAGGTAGACAAACCATACCCAGCCCTTCCCCAGACCTCAAAGAACTTCCTTCATCGTGAGCAAAAGCCAGAGGCCCCTGCCTCCTTCACAGCCCTGCCTCCACCAAGGGGAAAAGCTCCAGCCGCCCATGCCAGACTCCCTTGAAAGCTGGTATCCCAAAGCCCTGGCCATAAACCACTCAATACCAGCCATGGGTTGGATAACCCCCACATGACGTGTCCATTTCCCAGTAGGGCTGCTGGCCAGGTTGCGCTGTTAATGATCGTCCCTGTCTGCCAAGCTGTTGAGTCAAGACCATGTCACCAATCCTTTCAGAAGTCACTCAGAAGTGCTGTAGAAGGGGGTCCCTCCTCCTCCTCTGCATAACTAGAGACAGGTCTGGGGTTTCAAGGCCCCTGCCAGAACCAACCATCTGAGGGTCTGAGAACCTGCACCAGGAACCAGACCGTTCAGCACCAAAGCTCACTTCCAAGTAAGCCCACCAAATAAAACCTTCACCCAGGTAAGCTCCTGACAATAAGGGAGGTGGGTTCCTGTAAAAGAGGCATGTAGCAGGGGAAGTAGGTGTTTCTCCTCAGGACAAACCACCACTGTCAATGGCAATGCATTGGAAATGGATGAAAACTGCAGAAACGGCGCTGAAGTGAGCAGAGCCTTAGAGCCCACCCCACTCTCTCCAATTGCCCCCACAGCACCCCCATAGAATTCACACCCCTGAACTCCTTCCTATTCTTGGGAAATTGGGAGGGGTGTGTCAGACTGGCCAGCGCACCCACCACCGTCTTTTAGTCACTCCCATTCTCCTGCATCTCCCTGTGAGGGTGGTCTGGCCCGTGTGCTCCTCATGGCAGAAGGACAGGGGGCTGGCAGCCCCCAGACCGACCTCTAGTAATGAGAGATCACAGCTGGGGGGTGCATGCCTCCGCTCCTGCATCCCTAGCAAAGTGACACCCAGGTGTCTTCCCCACACTCTGTGCCTCAGCCGTCCCTTTGCTCAACATACCCCTTACTAATCTGCCTTCTTCCCTCCCTTCTCTGTCTCACTTCCCCACCCTCACTTTGCTTTCTGCAATCAGCCTGCATAAGTCCCTGCACCAGCACCAGCCTCAAGGCCCGAGGGGCACTGAGAAAACAAAAGACCCATAAGCTGTGCTCCCAGCCCCTCTCCTGGCATCTAGGGGATGGTGGGCAACCTGGGTCTTCTGGTCAGGGGCAGCTGCCTGGAATTTTAAATCTGGCTGAGAACAAGATACAGTTTCCATTCTGGTGAAGGCTGCAGCAGCTGCACAAACGTCCTGTTTCCAAGGACTGTCACAGACACCAGGCCCACAGAGCTGTCCAGTGCCCGGGGCTGGCAGTGCTCATGCAGGAGGGTCCTCCCAGATGGCCTGTGTGGCAGGATTGTGGCTGTCATCCTGGCTGCCACCTGGCCCCCTGCTAACTGCCTGAACCTTGTTTCTCGGACTTCCTATAATCCAGCAAATATACTTTCTATAAACTGATGTAATAGCCAGAGTCTGTGGCTTGGAACTAAAGCTCCTAGCTGATAGATGCTCAGGAAGCCATGCAAGAATGACTACAAGCCCCACACCTCTTCTCAGGCCCAACAACCCTGGCTCCAATCTACAGCAAGATGAAGACAACACCGTCGAGTAATGGAGCAGGGAAAAGGAAACAGTTGCTAAGGTCCAGTCACAGTGATTCTACTGAAAGAAAGCCACAGCCCTACCTGCAAGGAGCTCTAGTCAGAGGCTTAGACACAGCGGGTATCTGTGATCTGGAACGCGCTTCCCAAAGGAATGATGTCTGAGTGTGGCTACATGAAAAGCAAGGAAGAAACGGGAAGGGAAAAGCGAGAGCAAGGCAGATGCTTCACAGCCATGAGCAGGCTGGCCTAGAGCCAGTCTTAGGATCAATCATGACTTAGTGCCTGGCTCCAGCTATAAATCTGGGAGACAGACAGGCGGCTCTCTGAAGGGATTGCCACTCTTTGGGGAGGGCTCCAAGTTTGTCACCAGCTAATAGGAAGTAACAGCATATCCATTTGTGTGTGTAAAGATGTATAAGTCTGCGTGCACACACATGCTTACACACATACCCCAACAAAAGGCACAGAGTGAAATGGTAGTTTGCTGCAGATGGGTCTTCGCGTGAAAATTGTGATTAGGATGGGATTCATTCAGTCTTCAAGGTAGGGACTTCAGGGAAGAGACCTGACTGTCCAGGCCCAAAGCTGTGTCTCTTGGCAGCAGGGTTCACTTTTCTCTTGTTACTGTTTTCAAGGAGAGGTGACAGTGTGAGGGAGCAAGAGACTGCAGGCTTGGGAAGCAGACCACTAGCTTTTCCAAAGTGTGGGATAACCTTGGAAGAATCCTCTTTCCTATCTTGACCTCAGTTTCCCATTTGTATCTGAGAAAGTTAGTTTAGATCAACAATATCAAAGAGCTGTCATTTCACACACCTTCCCTAATCAATTAGCAATGACTGCCTGAAGCACTCGAATGAGAAGGAATCTGGGTTTAGCAGAGACATGATTGATTAGTGATGCCTGCTGTAGCACAGGTTGGGGTGGAGATGGCACATGTGCTACTTACCATCCCTTGTCTCTTGAATCCTGACACCCTGTGAGTCTCTGATCTGAGCTCTTGGGCTTAAACTGGGCTCCCACCTTATAGTGTCTGCAGTGGCTTAGACCCACTCTTAAGAGCCAACTATATACTCTTCCCAACTTCATGTTCAATGACATCTCATTGCTAGCTTGAAGTCAACCACGATGGGGAATACTTAGACCATGGAAGTTTGCAAATGCTGCAAATCAGGGCTACCTGCCCCAACTTTCACCAGAGAACTGGTTGTTAAACACATGCTAGCACACCATGGGCTCTATTCCTGTTCACAGGCTATGGGAAAAGGGAATCCAGGAAGCCTCTTCCATCCTGAGATCCAAAGGGAATCCTGGTTCCCTGGAGGCTGGCCAGTACTCACAGATGCCTGGGTCTACACTATCCTATCAGAGACTCACAACCCCTGGATGATCCTCATCACCACTTATCTCAGTCCAGTCAGGCTGTGATCAAATAATGCCATAGACTGGGTGGCTTTCAAACAACACACGTTTAGTTCTCACAGTCCTGGAGGCTGGAAGTTCAAGATCAAGGCTCCCACAGACTCAGTGTCTGGTGAAGGACACTTCCTGATTCACAGATGACCATCTTCTTGTTGTGTCCTCACATGGTGGATGGCATCAGGGAGCTCTCTGCAGTTTCTTTGATAAGAGCACTGGTTTCATTCATAATTTTTGCCTTCATAACCTAGTCACCCCCCAACAGCCCCACCTCCTAACACCATCATATTGGGAAGTAAGTTTCAATATATGAATTATGGGGGGACACAAACGTTCAGTCTATAACACTGCTTTTACTGCACACATCCCTATTCACAGGTCCCACCCCATCTGCCATGGCACCATTCATGACCTCCTCCTCCTGGAAGCTTCTCAGACTGTGCTAGTTTGCAAATCCCAACCCACCCCTCACACCCTCGCTTTCAGCTCTCATTCCACTTTATGCATTTGTTAGGTCTGCGGTTAAAGACTGCCTCCCTAGAATAGCTTCTTAGTTCAAAGCCTATGTCTCCTACTTCTTCAGCCCCCAAAGTTAGTGCCCTACATAGACCTGGCCATGGAACAGCCCACAGAGACACCAGCTGCCTGGGATGGAGTCTGAAATGCCTGTCACCATTATCCTGACCAGACCCTCGTGTTCAAGATGGAGAAACTGAGGCCCAGAACAATACGTAACTGCCCACTGATAGCCTAGCTAACTCTAGAACCAAAGTCTCTTGGCTCCTGGCACTTCTGCCTTAGGAACCCCATGTACCGACTCTGAGACTGGGGTGCACAAAGGGCAAGAGATTTAACTAAGGTCACCATATAGCCCAGTAGCAGAGCCAGGATGGACTCAGGTCCCCAGCATCCCTGAATGAGGCCAGGCCCTCTACCAGCACCCCCTGCCCCTCCCTTCACTTCAGCCTACCTAACCAGGCTTTAACATGTCCACGGCAGGGCTCTGGAACCCATCTCCCACCTCTTTCTCCATCTCCAGGATCGGAAACCATCACACCGCAGGGGTCATGTCAGCAGCTGGCAGATCTGAAGCCCCAGAAACCACGATGGCCACATTCGCCAGCAGGGAGCAAGGTCCCATCCAGCCCTGCACAGGCTGCATCTGGGGCCATCTCCTCCCAGCTCTATCTTCCTCAGGCCGCTGCTTAACATGCACACGGGAACCTCGAAGCTGAGCGTATAGATTTCTCTTTGTCTTTGGTGGTAATTATTAGCTGTCTCGGCGGGTGAATGCAGGCAGAAACAAAGGCAGCAAGGGTTGTAAAACCTTTTATCTCGATCAGGCCGCATTATTTGATAAGGTGCTAAGCTAATAGCAACGCATGTCAAATTGTGTTTAGACAGATCGAGGGGCTGGCAATGGAGGGTATATTTGTCTCCAGAAACCTGCACCTGGAAGGATAAAAAGAAAGGCACACTGATATTCACAGCCCTGTGCAGAATGCAGACAGCCCAGCCTCTGGGGGATCCTGGATAGAAACTCTCTGGAAAGGGGGTAGAGAAGTGAGAGAGTGGGCCCACATGTGCTCATTCCTACTCAAGTCCATGGCAGGGTCTTTGTCCTGAGGCCCTCAGGTCCCCATAGGGGTCAGCTGCAAAGGTGGGATTCAAATCCAGGTTCCCTGGTTCCCAAGCCAGAGCTACTACCACAAACAATTATTAAAACTCAAATATGTAAATCTGTCTTGTGCATCACACTGACTCTTAGGGACAGAATCTCTATGCCCAGGATGTAGTATGAATCATATAGAATTAGTATCGAATCATGTATAGCCTGGAGAAAAGGCTCATATGGGCCAGAAAAATCAAGGAAGACTTTCTGGAGAAGGTGGGTTTTCAAATGGATCTTGCAGGATGAGAAGGATTTGAAACAAGAACCTGTGAGGAAGCACCTCTTAGCACCAAGCTTCAAACCCCTTACTGTGAACTCCCAGGTGACTACTTGGCTGTTTCCCTGGGACTTGCCAGGGACCTATCTTTCCTAGTCCCTCCGAGAGAGTTTCACTCCACCTACAGATACTCAGAGCACACCCACAGCTGGCCCCTCTGTGTCCCTTGTGGGCAGAAGGTGATATTAGAAGAAGATAAGACGGAGAGGATGCAGATGCCACAGTTATTTGCCAAAGCTTGAGAAAATGCACACCCCTTGAAATAGTGGCTTTCTGGATGGCAATAGACCCTAAAGAAATAACTAAGAGCATACACAGATTTTGAGCACCAAAGATGCCCACTACAGGGTTATTTATATTAGCAAAAACTGGAAATAATCTTTCATATCCAACAATGCAAGACTGTCTGAGAGAAATATATGGGACATTGATATAAAGCCATTAAAAAATAAATATTGCCCTGGCTGGTGTGGTTCAGTTGATTAGAGCATTGTCCTGCAACCAAAGGGTTGCAGTTCGATTGCCCGTCAGGGGGCATGCCTAGGTTATGGGTTTGATCCCCTGTCTGGGTGAATATGGGAGGTGGCTTATCTCAAATTGATGCTTCTTTCTCCCCCTTCCTCTCTAAAAACAATGAAAAATGTCCTCAGGTGAGGATAAAGAGGAAGGAAAGAAGAAAGGAAGAAAGGAAGGAAGGAAGGAAGGAAGGAAGGAAGGAAGGAAGGAAGGAAGGAAGGAAGGGAGGGAGGGAGGGAGGGAGGGAGGGAATGAGTGAGGGAAGATCAGAGTAATAGTTGAGGTTCTTTCTGGAGCAAACTCAGGACTCAAATACACATACACCAGAATGGGTTGGAGGTAGAGGTAAAGGAATGGAGAGGCAAGACAGGCAGACAGGTAAGCAGGAACCTATGTGTTTTCAAACCAGCTACCAAACTAGGCAATCAGAGCCTAATTCCTCTGGATGCAAATTGGGATTAATATCAAGCACTAGACTCAAAGTTGTCCCACCCAAGGGCTGAGAGAGCTAAGGGATCTACACACCAAGGGCTGTTGGAAGCAGGAGACAAGAGCACTCCCAGCCTGCCACGGGACAACAGAGCAGGCTCCTGCAGCAAGAGAAAGTCCTCAGCCAACAAAACACAGGTGCCAGCAGGTGCAATGGGGACAGGTGGTGCACTGAAGTGACAGGGCCAAAGGGACGTGGGCAGGGCACTGGCACTGTCTGCTATGATCTGTGTTTCCTCCGCGGCAGCTCTCAAATCGGGAAAAGCCGGACTAAATGAAGACAAACTAGTTTCTTCACTTCAGGATGCCTTTTGACATGTGGATGTGCCCTGGTGAATTTCCAAGAGCTCAGCTACACACTGGTCCTATCGACAGTATTTCTGCCCAAATTTTTATTCCTGCCAAGGCCCACCTACTTGTGTCTCATTGGACATCCATGCCGTCCACAGTGGAGTCTGGGAAATGCTGTCACGGCTGCTCCTTTACCCAGGGAGGCACTTTCAAGAGCACTTTTTGCCATAGCGAAAAATAAATAAATAAAAGCCATCTGAAAGCCCATCACACGGGGAATAGCTAAATAAACTCTGATGTATCTATGCTGAGGAGTTCTACCCAGCAGTGAGAATGAATGAGATTGAGCTATGAGTCCTGACACTGAGAGAACTCCAAGACTAATGGCTAGGTGACAACATCCAAGTGCAGAACAATACATACAGTGTGATACCATTTCTGTTGAAGAAGAAAATACCCAGATACACTAAAAAGAAAGCCAAGTCTTTCTATTTGTACAGATATAAATGTATGTGTGCACTTAGAGAAAAATCAGGAACCATACACATCAAAATTATAACTGTGAGTACGTGGGTGGGGGGGCGGGAGCGGAGCGGAGAGAAGAGGAGACCCTCGCTCGGTGTGTATTGTTTGAAAGTTCCTAGCAAGAATGCATTCCTAAATTATATGTGTAATTAAAAATAAATGAAAGTGTTTCAAAGAAGAAAAAGGGAGAACCTGGCAGTAGATCCACCAAAATACCAAAATATTTACAGGATTTATCTCTGAGTGCTGGGATTAGGGTGTTTTTAATTTTCTCCTGTTTGCTTATCTGTATTTTTAAGTTTTACAAAGAGCATGCATGTTTTTGTACTAAGAGGGGAAGAAAATAATTTTTAATTAAATACTCAGCACTCAAGTCCCCTAGTAGGGAGCTGTCCCCTCCTCTGAGCAGGGTTTGTGCCCACTTTTCCCCTTGCACCCCTCCCAAGCTGTTTTGGACTTTGATTCCAGACTTCCTGGACATTACGTGCTGCACCAGGCACCCAATGACCAAGGTGCTGGCTCCCCTAAGGGCCAGCTCAATTATTCTCTGTCTGCAATCTCAGGCCCCACAATACCCTCTCTGGGTGTCAGCATCATCCCCTACCCAAGGGGAACCTGAGGACCCACCTGCCCCCTCCACATGTGGCTAAGAGGCCCAGGGAGGTGATAGCCATGCCTATACTTAAGGCACAGGCCTGTACTTAAGGCAGGAAGGGGAAGACTGAACAGGAGCCATCACCACCAGCAGAGTTCCGGAACCTCAGGACTTGTTGAGAAGGCTGAAGGTTCTGGGGAGACCCTGGAATTCAAAGGCAGGCCACTTATAGAGACATGGAAGATGCCAATCAGACATGTGAGCAGGCCCTAGCTGGAGGAACTGTCTCTCCTCAAACCAGGATTCTGAGTGTCAGATTTTCCACTCTATTTCTCTGTGGCATGTTCTGTACATCCCAGTGCTAAAAATAACTGCAGCTTGTGAGTCGGGGGGTGGGGAGGGCAGCCCCAGAGTGACTCTGGGAGCTGGGGGGCGGGGTGGGGAGGCTGGTGTGGCTGGGCAGCTTCCCTTCATCTGGGCAGGACAGGCCCAGGCCACACAAACCCCTCTCCACTCCCCTATCCTCTCCTACCTCATTCCATGATCTGTAACACCTTTCCCCCTTGTCACCCCAGGGAACTGACAGCCTAGGAATGACAAGAATGGAAAATCCCCCAAAAGGTCAGCTTTTCTTTCTCCCTGGGAAGGGTACAGTCACCCCTAAGTCCTTAAGGACAACAGAGAAGGGTCCATAAATCTAAGACTCGTCCTGACATAATCTGTCAAATGGCTCACAATCTTTATGCTTGGAAAGCCATTTCTGAGTCTAGCTGGCATCTCTGCTGTCCAGTGGAAGCAGTTTCTATTGTTCTCCCTCTAGGAAAATAAAGGGAAAAGAAACACTTCCAAGTTTAAATTAACTGGATGTGGAGACGGGTGCATGGCCCTGAGACATCTGTCCTGAGGGCTTGGGACTTCCACACCAAGACCAAGAAGGGATTCTCTCCAACTCAGGATGAAATGCAGCCATGTCAGCCATCTTCGAGTTATCAAATGTCCTTCCTGCTCAACATTCTCTGGTGTCCACTGTCTATCAATCCAGCCACAAGGATGAATTGTGTGCATCTGTGTCAGGCCGGGAGGCGTCAGGAGACATGGACGCCTCAGATGGCACCTGTGCCCTCCAAGAGCATATATTCAGGGGTCGCGACTCATGCAGGAAAAGGCCACTCCTGCTCCATCTAACCTCTTGAAGGGGGAACATGGCGGTCAGAGCACGCTGAGGGAGAGGCCCCAGGCTGGGGTATCCTTAGAGTAACAAATCCAATTGGCATCATTCACCCCCTGGGCTCATCAGCAATATGGCCTTGCTCCTCTCCACAAAGAAGCCTACGTTTCTGTTTCTCTACCTCTTGAATCTGGGTGGCCCCATGACTGCTTTGTCCAATAGAATTTGGGGAAATGGCACTGCTGGTTCATGGGGTAACCACTAACTTGCTTGATGGTTTTCACTTTCAGTCCCCTGGAGCCAGCTGCCATGTAAAAAGTGCAACTACCCTGAGTGCACCCTGCTGGGAGAGGCCCAGGTCATGTGGAGGCCCTAGAGGATGGTGCATGCTCAGGGAGGGAGGCTGATGACCCCGAGGCATCAGGCACCAGAGGTAAGCAGCTATTCCCTGGGTGGCCCTAGACCGGCCCACAACAGGAGACCTTCAAGTGAGACTGCTCAGCTGAGCCAAATCAGCCCACAGAATTGGACCACATAATAGTAAATTATTCCAGGCCACTAAGTTTGGAGATGATTTTTACACTCAATAGATAACAGATGTCCTCTCCACTCCCTCCACGTTCAGCTTCATTTCGTGAGAAAGTCATCACAAAGAGAGAAGGAAGAGGAAAGAAGGGACAAGAAGATGGGGATCAGGGTTACAAAGAGCCTAAGATACAGAGCTTCCTCTGCTCTGTCCCTGAGGGGCATCCTGGTTTAGAGCCTCCAACCCTGGCCTGCAAATTAGGAGCCTGCATGCCAGGTCCTGGCTTGGCCCGGGCCCATCTGGGCTGCTCTCTCTCTTCCTGTTAAGTGAAGAGCTAGAATCCATGACCCCTGATGTCTGTTCCACTTTTGGCATTTTGGGTCTCCACTATGGAGCTCGTTTCAGCCCTGATTCTGTCCAGCAGAGCCAAGACACTGTGGATGGAACTGGGCAGAACCCATAGGCCCCAGTGATGCCCTGTCCCTCCCCCGGGCCTCCAAGCCCCTGGAGGGTGGCACTGCAAGCCTCTGGGTCCAGCAGGTAGCCAGTGAAGCTACACCCTACTGACCCTCACATGGCTACATGGTGGCTCTGAGCCTATTGCTCTAAGCTTGTGCCCAGCTCTGTGTTAGACCCTGAACATGAGTGATGCTATTTCATTCTCACAGTCATCCAGGGAGGCAGGTATTGCTAAGTATCACCATTTTTAGATGAAGTATCTGGGACTCAAAGATGTTGAGTGACTAGGTCAAAATCACACAGCTGTCAATGTAAAAGGAAGAATTTCAACCTCCAGGCGCGCCTTCTAGCCACTATACTAAACTGCCACCAGGACATGTGTGTGAAGACCCGAATGCTTCACCCTGTGCTCTTCACACTCTGCACCTGCACACTCACACTCTCAAAGCCACACAAATGCCTGCACATCTGTACCCGAGTCCAACACTGCAGGTACATGTGTAGACATGCCTCACCCTGGTATACACTGGTTCCCTTGAAAACCCACATCCACAGGGCTGCACACCCACCCCCCTGCACCACACATCTACATCATACTTACCCAGACACATAGACGCTCATGGCCTTGGCACATGCTCACATACATACACCTAGACTTCCTGCCCCACAAAACACAGACTCACATGCAGACATCCCGTTCATGCATCTTCATCACACACATACACACACACACACACACACACACACACACACTGCACCTTTTTTAATGATGCCTGGGAAATGAGAGAGTCATTTTTTATACTTTTTTTTTTTTTTTAAAGAAGGCTCTCAAATGCCAATAGATTCCAGTGTGTTTTTTTAGTGCTAAAAGGTTTTACAAGCAAAAGTCGCCCAACAGTGCCACCTGCTGAAGGCTGGCTGTTCTTGTTCCCTCCTCTCTTGCCCCTCCCACCCTCAGGAGAGACCCTTCCTCAGTTTCCCCCAAATTGCTCAGGAATTGAGAGCTGGGTAAGGGATAGGGAAGTTGAGAAGATGTTGAGGTACTGGTAAGGGAAAAGGAGAAGGGGAGCCACAGGGAGAGAAAGAGGTGGCAGGAACAGGGGAGAACAGTGGGACCCGGAGAACTCTCAAGAGAGCACATGGGAAGAACCAGACCTGGAGGGCACGTCAGGCATGCAGGGGAAACAGGCAGGGAGAAGATGGGAAGCAATAAGGAGAAGTGAGGAAGGAATAGGGGGGCAGAACTGACTGTGAGCCACCCCGCCTGTGGGCTCCCAGGACCCACAATGCAGCAAGCCTCACCAGTTAGCCCTGACCGTCTACCCTGCAGGGGATGGCGGGAACCTGAGGCTTCAGTGTTGTCTTAGAGGCTAGGGCCTTTATGCCATGCCCAGCCCTCCAAATATTGGTCCAGCATCCCTGTCCCAAACGGGCCCAGGTCAGGTTGGCCCAACTCTCAACAGGTTCTGCTTTGGAATATTTGGTCTGGGTTCCAAGGGGCAGAGAAATAATGTAGAGGAAACCTGCCCAAAGCCACATAGAAATTGGGAAGAGTCAGCCCTAGAAGTTTCTGGGGCCCAAGCACTGCCCTCCACCCCAAATGCCAAATGAGGCTGAGGTCCTCACATTCCTGTTTCTTGACAAGAATCCCTGAGGGAAGAGAACTTTGGATAGAAAACTCCTGGGACTTGTACCCCCAGTTTTCTCTCCCTTTCTCCTCTCAGTCTGCCCAGGAACCCCAGCCCATGGCAGCTCCTCAGCATAACTTGGGTGTAGGTGGACAGGGGTGACCCCAAGTCTCTTGTAAGGAAAAACAGCCTGTATGACTATCATGACCTGAATAACCTCCTCCCTGGGGCTCAGGTGTGGTCAGGGCTGAACAACACGCAGAAGATCGAAGACCCTCAACTCACTGGATGTTAATCCTGAAAGACACTGTAGATTCCGCTAACCCCTTCCCGAGGATGCCCAGAGTGCAGAGGAGCAGGCACGCAGAGGGGGTAAGAACCCTGACACCCCAGGCCAGCCTCCCATGCCACTACTTGGCACCTCTGAAACCTGAATGCTACAAATCCAGAGGACCGGGCTCCCAGCAGGTGACAAACTTGGGGACTTCATTTTGCTCTTTGGGGTCCTTCCCTCTCCCAGTGAGACACTCCCTCCAAAAGAAAGGCCCCTAGCAGAGAAAGTCTTGGGGCAATTTTATTTGTTATGCACCCTTGATGTGTCTGATAGCTCAGCCAATGTCATAGGCAACATCTCACTCACCTTTGTTGAAGCACACAGGTCTTCCCCGCACCCCACACTCCTCCGCCCACTACAGAAAGTGGCTGACAGCACAATACAGAGCAGGTGCTGGCTTGCATCTAATTTGCATATGGCTTGCATTTGCTTCCTGACTTCTCCAGACACCAGCAAACAAACCATCCTCCATCCTATAACTTCTTGGTGTCCATAATCCCTCCTGACTTGCAAGGGTCATTTTAGTACTGTGGATTTCCATCTGCTTAGCTAGAGAAGGGGTTCAACTGTAAACCAGGAAGTATCTAAACTTCTTAAAAGTGGCATCCTGGCTCCAACCTACCTTTCAAATAGTCACATCACCCACACACGTCTGCCCCTCCTTTCCTGCCAGGTGGGACCATGCTCCACATCACTGAAAAAACCTGCATGGCCAGGAGTTGTCTGATGCTGTTCCCTCTACCTGAGATGCCCTTTCTTCTCCTTCCCTACCTAAAAAACTCCCATTTACCCTTCAAGACCCAATTCAAAGGGCAAAGCTTCTGCGTATCATCTTCCCCACCCCAGTAGCACAGAGTTGGTGCCTCTTTAGGTAATTCTTGGTCCCAGCACTTCAGCTCATTTAACAGCCAACAATGAATGGGCTGTTACCATTCAAGTGGTGTTACCCAGCATGTGTCTTTCCTGTCAAACTATGAACTGGTTGAGGGGAGAGACCATAGGTGATGCACCTAGAACCGCATAGCCGCAGCTCCTCCATGACTGCTCAACCAACTGTTTGATGAACAAATAACAAATCAAAGATTTCTTAGTTTTCTCCAAGAGCCCTCCTGCTTGAACTGTGATTTTTTTCTTACTTAATGTTTCAACCAAATTGGATTAAATACTGGTGATATGCCACTCAATATTTGACAATATAAAACAACATAGAACAGAGGGTCCTCGGGAACCCAGCTCCACATAAATCCCTGTCCACTTCTGAGCACCCAACGCTTCACAGGCAAAGCCCCAAATCAGGGTCAACAACCTCAGGAAGGGGTTGGGCCCTAGGGGAGTAAGGCAATGGGACAAAGAATGATGTTTAAGAATCAAGTAAGCAAGTGGGGAAATTTACAGTCAGATAATTGGCAGCCCTGGTGCACAGTCAAATGCAGTAAATTAAGTGTTTTCCTGTAAATCAAGATTATGATTTGCACTGGAGATGTAATTGTTAAAAACTGTTCATTTTACCCTCAAATAGCAGTTGAAAGAAACCAATTTAAGAGTGACAGATTGGTTTTGATTTTAAATGTGGTGCTAAAACAGTTAATTTTAATAATATCCATTGGACAGGAGTAGGCTTGTTACTTAATGTCATAGTCAACGGTTTGAAAACTGCACGTTCAGCCACTGCTGCTTCTGCTAAAAATTAATCCCATTTTTCCCCCCAAATGGAGGCATTTCTCAGCAGGAAGTGGCATATCCATGCAGGAGGGCTTTCCTCATCCATGAGGTTGTGGCCTTCCCACACTGAGGAAGGGAGGCCACCAGAAGGTCAGCTGTAGTCCAAAACAAAAGTCACAAGTCCGGAAGTAACAGGACCAAGGCAGCCTTTGTGTGTAAGAATGCCCTCTGCCTGCACACCTCTGGTGACAAAGGTCTTACCCTCCCACCTGCCTCCTTTCCCGCTGAGGCACCTCTGAAACTGACTTGACATTAGCTCCTTAGCCATGGCCCAGCCCTCCAGGACCTAGCACAGTCTCCACATCTCTGTGTCTTCTGTCTGGCTTCTTGTCTTCTCCCAGTTAATCATAGCCAGGCCCAGGCCCATGGCTGTGGGGTGTGGGTATCATGGGTATCTATTGGGTAATTCTGAGTGAACAGGACAAAGTCTCATCTTCCAGACTTGTCACCATCTTCCCTGACATCTCAGGACATATACGCCAGTCTATCAACACTCAGCCTTAATTTGTGGTGTCCAAGGCTGAACCCACTCTTTTTGTCATAAGCCAACTTGGGTCCTAAGTATACAGTGGGCCTACAGCTTCCCAGACCAGGGAGAGCCAGGGAACTTGCTCAGGTTCTTTCAACTCTTTCAGGCTCACCGTGATGTTTCACAGGGCCCCAGGCCTGTTTCCAAGGAGTCAGAGCTCAAATTTTAGCATGCATCAGAACCACCTGGAGGGCTGACAAAAAGATCTCTGGGCTCCACATCCAGAGACTCTGATTCAGCAGGTGTAGGCAAAACCAGGGAACTAGAAAGCTTCCAAGTGATGCTGACACTGCCAGCCTATAGACCACACTGTGCAACACTGCTGGAGGACTTCCATCTGAATTATTGTCACCATCACCACCCTCTTACAGAGGAAGATGGAGCCCACAGAAGCCAGACACAGGAGGGAGGACAAACAGCCCCCTGGACACCAATACCTCCAGGGCCTTCCCTCCTGCTGTGGGAGAACCTGAACCCTTTCCTAGGACATTCCAGGGGGCGCCAAGATCCCCAGCAAGGAAGGCATACAAATCAGCCCATTTACCAGTTTTTTGTTCAATAATTTCAAGAGGCATTAAAAAGGAAAACTTTCAAAAAGCCTGTTTGTTTTCATGGGCACCACTTGGAGGACCAGTTCTTCTGGAGTCTAGGCAATCTCTTGTAAGAGTCTATTATGAAGGGATGCCTAAATCACGTTTATGGCTCATACTGTAAGGCAAATGTAGGTATTAAAATCGTTCCTTTTAAATGATAAACACCCGCTGAAATAGCAGAATTGAGCCGCATCAGAGACTGTTTTCACCAAAAACAAACTGATTCAGGAAAGGCAGTAAATAGTGAATGTGACTGCAGTCCTCATAACTACTGTTGATATAAGGAGTGGGAGGAAGGGGAATGGAGAGGAATTCACACTGTTTGTTTTAGCAACGTCTGAGAGGTGGGATTTCGCCCCAGAAAGGACACTGGCTCCATGGTTTCTTGCCCAGTTTTCGATAGTGGGGCCTCTGTTTTACTGTGCATATCGCAATTGTTGTCATTTTGATTCTGAGAGGGAAGTAATGGAAAAAATAGTTAATCACCCATTCATAATCTCTTAAACATTATTTTTAAGCTGATAGTTGCAAAACAAAATGCAATCTTTCTAGCATCTTCAAGCAATTACTTGCCATTTTCCCAGTTTCCATAATAAAAGGAAATTAGAGTGGGGGTGGAGTGGACAAACTCCTGACTTTGAATTTTGAAAAGATGAAGGACAGACTTAAAAAGTAAATCCTTAAAATTAAAAAAAAAAAACAATTAAATCCTGCCCACCTCCCAAGAGGAAGAGGAGGAGGAAGAGGAGTAAGGAGAAGGAGGAAGAAAAGGAGAAAGGGACAAGGAAGGGGAAGAGGAAGAAGAGCAGAAGGAGGAGGAAGAGGGGAGGAGGAGAAGGAGAAAAGGAAGAAGAGGAAGAAGGCAGCAAGTGCTAAGTAGAGACAAGCAATGAGAATTGGGCAGTGGGGCTCCTCCTGGCCCAGCCTACCCTACTCCCCAATATAATATAATGTGGGTCTAAATACCTGAGCTTTGTTAAGCAAACTTGCCTCTGCCCACCCCCTGAAGGAATCTGGGGGACATACCTACCTTTCTCCCCTGCCCCAAGGGGGCTCAATAAGTGAGAAGTCACATTTAGGAGCTAACTTTAACATCTCTGAGTATCAGAGTGAGGACTTAGTTCATCATAATGAGTGAATGAATAGATGAATGAATAAATAAATGAATGAACTTATAAAAGAAAACAGCCACCGTTTTTTGAGACTTCTTTTATGCTAAGGCAAGTCATCTCAAACTGTCAATGTGAAAAGGCCGCTTTTTCCATTTCCAATCAATTCCTTTTCTAATCTGTTAATGACATTTTTGTAAAATAAGGTAAAATGTCATGGTAAAGCCAAGTTGCTATACAAGTTTGGACGGCACTGGCCCTGGGCCAGGCTCAGAGCAGAACTGTTCTCAGGGTTACCACCAAGCAAGTTGCAAAGTGAACCTCCTCATTTTTCCAGCCATGCTCTAAAATGGGTGCTTTTATTCCTACTTTCTGGGTGGGGAACCTGAGGCCCAGGGAGGGTTAGGGAGTTTCCCAGGTCCCAAAGTCCAATGGCTTAAGAGCTAATCTTTACATCCAGATCTCTCAGACACCAAACCTTTGTGTATTCCTGAAACCTGGCTCCAGAGACACTTTAAAGAGGAGTGACACTCCAAGTTGAATCTCTGGGAAAGGTTCCTCCTAGGACTTAGGTCAGAAGTTAGGAGAGGAGGGGAAGAGAGGCAAGAGGTAGGCCACCAAGGATCCAGAGCAGGAGGTGGTGTGAGGCTCCCATGGGTACGGGAGCCAGAGTGGTGAGGAGAGCGGCCTGGGGGCGATTCTCCCTAAGCAGCAGGGCAGACAGTGGCCCTTGGCCCTGAGCAGATCGTAAGGAGTCCACCATAGAAGTCTCCCCGTGCCTTGATCCTTGACTTGAAGCCTGGGTTTCTCACTTTAAAATCCGTGAAACAGTAGTAGGCATTGAAGAAGAAGAAAAAAAAGGAAATCTGACAGAAGACACTCCCGTTGGGGTATTCCTCCTTTACAAGAGTTTTAAGAGACTAAAAGGGTCAGAGCGACTCTCACTTCCTGCAGAGCAGCCTCTGTGAAGCTTTGCGTGTGGACGACCAAGGGCGCAGGGTGGATGTTCAGAGAAGTCCGGAATGAAAGGAAGGATCAGAGAGTATGTGCCAGCTGCCCTGCCTGCTTGAGCTGTGCTCCCATGAGCCCCAAGGGATGAAGCAGCATTCATCCGGGGGCACCGAGGCCTCTGGTAAGATCTACAAACAAAACCAGGCCTGGAAAACGCAAGTGAAACTCTTACTACCCTAAGAGGGGGAGATTTCTCAATCCTCTTCTCCTGGACACATGGCCAGCTCTGTCATTCAAAGATTCTTCAGAAGGGGCCTCACAGTCCCTGAAGACAGCATCTTCCATTACCCTCTGCTCCTCAAGAAATTACCCTGATCTGTAAGAACAAAATTCCCTCCTTTTGAGTAATCTTAGGCCAATTCAACTAGTACTGAGTGGTGGCCCCTCAGACCAGGTCCAGTGAAAATTCCAAAATGCAGGACACCTAGTGCCTGCCATTGGTATGCTCCCCAGTCTGGGGCAGAACCAGGTAGGTGCACCATAGAGACATAGGTGCCTTGATGGAGGGAAGCCCAGGGCTATGGGCCCCTAGTCCAGCCAGAATGGGTGTTCTGAGAAGGCTTCCTGGAGGAAGAAGGAATACCTGAAGTGAGCCTCAAGCAAAGGAGGGAAAGTGACATTCTGAGCAAATACACATATAACAATAACCTCAAAAACAACTCTGAAGGAAATTCAATTGTCTTTTCCTGGTGACGTAGAAAAGAATCTTCATAGTTTCTTGAAGCAGGAATTTAAACCCTTTGCTTCCCAGGAGAGGGAACTGAAGCTCAGAAAACTGAAGTCACACAGCAAGCTGAGGGCAGCGGTCAGAGGCTCAGCCAGTCCCCATCTAGCTCCTCTGTACCACCCACTACTGTGATGGGCACTGTGCTAGCCAGGCTTTAATGTGCAAACAGTAGAAAGAGGGAACAGGCAATACTCACCCTCCCTTGATGCTCCCAGGAGCTCCCCGGAGAGCAGGGAGCCAGCCAATCCTGCGGGTCCCCCGGGAGCATGTCCACAGAGCGAGGCACAGGGAGGCAGCGCAAAAGCAAGTCACAATATTAAGGTCTCTCACAATAAACAGGAGGCTCTGTTGTTCCAATATCGCCTGTCTCGCCTGCCTCCCTTCTCCAGAGCCACCTCTGCAGGAGAGAGGACACTGCCTACCCCTCTTGGGGTCTCCTTTCCCCTGGGAAAATCTAAGTGGCTCAGCCTGCCTCAGAGGTGGGAGGAAGACCAGCAGGAGCAAACCAGCTGAACTTGGGCATCAGATGACCCATTCTGGCCAGGATACCCTACTTCCCTGTGAGGGTTTGGGACAATGATAATAAAAGCAGCTAACTCAGACCTTAGGAGAAGTCACATGCAGACAGCACTTCACGTGACCTCCACAGCAATTGTCCAGGCAGATGCCATTAGCATTCTCATTGCACAGAGGAGGATGGGGAGACTCAGAGGCAGGAGGTCACTTGCCCAGCCACATGGCTGCACTGGGACTTCAGCCCCAGCATTTTGCCTCTGAGCCACTGTTCTCTCTCCCTGAGGAATAGGGCTTATTGCCTCATGGGGCTGGGGAAGACAGGGGCCTGGTCTAGGCACCCTGTGCGCTCTAGGGAAATGAAGCCAAGGAGAGACATGTGCTATGTGAGGGGCAGAGAGAGAGTTTGGCCCCTGGAGTAGTCTAGGAGCGAGTAGGGCCTGCACTAGGGCACAAGGCCCTCCACCAGCGCCCAGAGGAATGAGAATTCAAGAATCAGAGGTCAGTGGAGCTGAGCCTTGCAGGGTGGTCTTTTGGTCTCCAATGCAGAAGGCTACAGGAAGGCATTGCAGGCAAATGGAAAGCATGTGCGAAGGCTTGCAGATAGGATGTTCCAGCTAAACAAAACACTTTATCTTTGGAGCTCCTGGTACCAGGATGGGGGCAATGACTGAAAAGGTGATGAAAGCAAAGGCCACACTTCCATAACACCCGTACACTAGGCACCGTCTCAGGTACTTGACATGTACAATGTCATTAAGTCAAGGTAAACTAGAGGAAGGCTGGATTATTTGCCCCACCTGACAGGGGAGGAGCTCAGGGCTCAGACAGGGGAGCCACCGGCCCCCAACTCACGCAGCTGGTCAAGGTGGAGCAGGATTTGGATCCAGGAAGTCAAGCTACTTGCCCTGCTCTCTTCACCATCTCACTGTTCCACCTGCCATTCCAAAACCAGTGCTGGAACACAGAGAATGGAAAGGCAAAAACCAAGGCACAGGAAAGGGAAGGTACTTGCCCAAGAGGCACACAGCCAATGTGAACAAAAGCATCAGGGTTCAAACCCTGGTCAGGGCCTCTCACCTAAGAAAAAGCAATAGAGTGCCTGGAGACCCTGGTGTGGCCCACATGCCTACTGGGAGTTCAGTGAAGGTGTGGGAGCAAGCTGACTGCAAGCTGATGAGGACACCAACCCAAGTGATAGCTTGAAAAGAGGACCTCATCCCTGCAAAACTGCCTGGTCATGTATTACAGCTCTCTCCAGCCCCTTCCACCCTAACCAGTACCACTCAGAGTTTGGTAAGGAAAGAACGAGTCTCACACAGGCAGGCTGGCCCAGGGCCCCGAGTCGTTCATCCAGCTAATATTTCCCAAGGTCCTGCCATAAGCTGGCCCTTGGCCCACCAGCTGTGCAGCCTTGTCTGAGCTCTTGCCTTCTCTGATCTTTATGAAAGAACTGGGGCCAGATCATCTCATTAATGCATGTATACATTCATTCATTCATTCATGCACCAAGCACGACACAAAACCCAGGTCCTGCTCTCAGATACCTGGGTTCATTTCTTAAAGCTGCCATGATAACCTGGGTGTTTTAAAACAATAGAAATGTGTTTTTTCCCAAGTTTGGAAGCCAGAGTCTGAAATCAAGGTGTCAGCAGATTCACTCTCCCTCCAAAGTCTGTAGAGAAGAATCCTTTGCCTCTTCTAGCTTCTGGTGTTAACTAACAATCCTTCCTATTCCTCCGTGTGTGGCAGCCTAACTCCAGTCCCTGCCTCTGTCTTCACATGGAATTCTTCCTCACATCTTCAAATCTCTCTCTTCTTAAAAGGATATTAGTCACTGGGTTTAGGGGCCATCCTAATCCAATATGGCCACACCCTGACCAATATGACTTCATCTCAACTTGATTAAATCTGAAAGACCCTATTTCCATGTCACAACAGGAGCTGGAGGTTGGAATTTCAACACATTTTTTTTTGGAAGTGGGTGGGGTACTTCAACCCACAACAGTGCTCGGGCTCCTTCCCAGCCCCAAAAGTCTAGGCTTCCTGGTGCAATGGCGAGACCCCAGGTTGGGGGGCCAGAAGCCTGGGTTCCCGGTCTGGTTACCTCTGACATCCCAGGTACCCTTATTTATTCACACATTCAACAAACATTCACTGTGTGCCTACTATGTACCATACACTGTGCATGCATTCGTCCATGAAATAGTCATGATTCCTGCCTTCCTAGAGCTAATGGTCAAATGAGGATTATCATATAGAAATATACAGATTATATAGGAATTAGTAAGTGATCTTCCCCCCTGAACTTCAGTTTCCCAAACCTTATACTGAGAAACTATCTGGTGGGATTGATGAAGCGTGTATTTTACAACAAAACATAAAATCAGAAGTTGAGAGATTACCCTTACCAGCGTGGCTCAGTTGGTTGGGCATCGCACTGCAAAGTGAAAGGTTGCCGGTTTGATTTCCAGTCAGGGCACAAGCCTGGGTTGCAGGGTGTGTTCAAGATGCATCTAATCAATGTTTGTCTCTCACATTGATTTTCTCTCCCTTTCTCCCTCCCTTTCTAGCTCTCTAAAAAATAAATATAATCTTTTTTGAAAAGAAGTTAAGAAATCCTTTGTGCCCCTAACTTGACATGTGACCTTGAGCAAGTCACTTCAGGTTTGTGAGGTTTTTTAAAAGATTTTATTTATTTATTTTTGGAGAGAGGGGAAGGGAGGTAGAAAGAGATGGAGAGAAGCATCAGTGTGTGGTTGCCTCTTATATGCCCCAGGTGGGAACCTGGCCTACAACCATGCATGTGCCCTGATTGGAAATCAAACTGTCAACCCTTTGGTTAGCAGGTCAGTGCCCAATCCACTGAGTCACACCAGCCAGGTCTCACTTCATTTCTTTATGCTTCAGGTTTATTATCTGAGAAATAGGTATGTTGCATTTCCATAGCCAGCTAAAAAACATATCATTCATTCTCTATCACCTTAGAACATACATGAATTTGAATACACGAGGCCAAGCACTTTTAATGACCCTCACCCCTCCAGCCTCATCCCCAGCTACTCCTCTGTGACTCTGAAACCTAATACCCACCCCCACCCAGCCCTGAATGGCTTTTCCTACCTCAGGACATTTGCATATGCCAGTTCTTCTGCCCAGAAATGCCCAGCTCCTGGCCTTTTTCTTTGCCTGAATGGTTCCTTAAGATCCAGCTTCAAAATAACCTCTTCAGTCATTGATGTTCCCAGAAATAGCTTCCTCCCCTGTTGTGTATATGTGTGTTTTAACTAATTTTGAAATAAAAGTAAAAACTGCCTCTGATAAAAATTTTTTTAACTGTTCATAAAGGTATAAAATAAAAAAGAAGATGTATGTTCCACACAGACTCCCCTCAATATCCAAACTAGCTCCTGCTAACATTTTGTATGTTCTTCCAGAAAAAATTACACATGGCATGTAAAGTAATAACAATAGCTAATGAGATCTTACTCTGGGCCTAGCCCAATTCATGGCTTCATAAGTATTAACACACTGAGTCTTCACAACCACTTTATGATCAGATGTTATTATTAGCTACATCTTACATTTCAAGTAGCCAAACCCAGAGAGGTTACGTGACATCCCCAAGAAACACAGCTGCTAAGTGGCAGAGTAGGAATGCACACCCAGGTAGGCTGTGCCAAAGGCCATGCTTTCAACCATTCCTTTTTTTTTTTAAGATTTTATTTATTATTTTTAAAGAGAGGAAAAGGGAGGGGGGCAGAGAGGGAGATAGACATCAATGTATGGTTGCCTTTCACCTGCCTCCAGCTACGGACCTGGCTGGAGACCTGGCTGGCAACCTGGTTATGTGCCCTGGCTGGGAATCGAACCAGCGATCTTTGGGTTCGCAGGCGGGTGACTATCCACTGAGTGACCAGCCAGGGCTTTCAACCATTCCTTTTTATACACACAAATGTGTTCATATATACCCTGCTTTGCTCCTTGCTTTATTTTGCTGAAAATGCATCTCTGAATCTCTCCATATCAGCACAAAAACAGCTTCTCCATTCTCTCCTGCAGCCACTTGGCATGGAAGCACCACATCTTATTTCTTGTATACTCAGCCCCCGATGAGCATTGGTGGTTTCCAGTTGCTGTCACATTTATGTAGCATTCAGGTTTGTGCCTCTATCTTGATGCATTTTTGCAAACACATATGTGGAATGTGGCCTTGGAATAGCTAGGCCAAGAAGCATGGGCTTGTCAAATCACCCTCTAAACAGTTAAGTGAGTTTGTATTCTCAGCAAGACTTGTGCTCATACTGCCATGCACCTATTTCTTCTAGGATTTGTGAGATGGGGATTGACCCATCGGGGACCCCTCCCTGGCTTGGGCTTCCTGGGGAGGGGCCTCTTCTCCTCTGGAAGCCCAGGGCTCTTGGGCTGAGCTGCTCAAATGGCTGGAGGAAGTCCAGGACCTTTTAAGGAGAACCATCTAGAGTCAGTTTCATGCAACAAACACAATAATTTCTTTGGCATCTACTAGATCCTCTGTTTGTGTACAGGAAGCAGACACTAAATCAGGATTCTCAGCCAAGTACCTGCGTGGTACAGTCAGGCTGCCTGGAGGAGTGCCATGAGCTAGACAAAGGGGACGGTAGTGCGGGTGGCCACAGCCCAGTACCCACCAATGGCTGCAGGAATGTGGCCATGAACTGGACCTTACCATTTTTCTAGAAAGCCAGGAAGCTGGGTTTCTAAGTGAATTTATACTGAACCTTAGCATAACATCTGGCACTTGAAGACTCCATACTTCTTTAATGAATATGGGACTCTTTAACTCCTGTTCTTTCCTCTGCAGCTCTGTCTGCAAGAGGGACCTGCCTGTCCCGTAGAAGATGCAAAGCTCTGTATTCAGTCTGAACAGGTGGACAGGGCAAAGCTGAGGCCTCCCGCCTCTGTGTCCCCAGCTGCAGCAGCTTCTCAGGTGGGGCTCTCTGGATACCACTCCTACCGCACAGCGCGCACACACACTCACCATCAAGGACATAATTGTTTCCTTGGGAGCTGCAAAGAAGACACTTCTCTGTTTTGCGAGATAACTGCTTAAAATCAGCTTTCTTAAGCAAATCCCACACCCTGACCAGCCCTATCTTTTTTTTTTTTTTTTTTTACTTCCTCCACCACCCACCCGCAATTGCACAAGTGTCCATGTAAGTGAATCAAAATAACCAGCCTGTAAATGTTAAGGGGCATTCCGCCTGTATACCCATCCTACCTTCAGCAAGCTTCAAGAAAGCATGGATCACACCTGACTCCAATTATGAATCAGTTATCAAAACAAAGGAATGTTCAATCTGTGTTCCTGATTCCCACGGTTACAGGTTAATGATGATCGAGACTGCTAGCGGTGAGAGGCGCTGCCGTGACCAGGGTGGGCCATGGGTGTATTGGCCCTTCCTCAGGATTTAGGACCCTAGGGAGCTGGGGACAGAAACAAGGTGTGCCTTTGATACTTGACTTTCAAAGGAGCCGCAAGAGGCCCTGAGGCAAAAGGCGCCAGAGGAGGCAGGAGCTGGACGGGCTGTGGCTGAGAGGGGACATGCACAGTATGAGCACCTCCCAAAAGAAAACCACTGAGCTGGGAGAACACGAAGCCCCCCGGGAGCATGAAACCTGGCTGATACCAACATCAGTGGCAATGATCCTCGGCTCTCTGGGCCAGCTACCCCACCTGTAGAGTGAAGGGCATGTTTAGCACAAGGTCCAATTTATCACTTTCTATGTTTAGCTTAGGAAATTGCTTTTCTGTAGGTTCATAACAGTCAGATATTGGCAACACCACTTGATCCAATATCAAAACAATTACTCCAGGACTTGGCCCCTCAAAGGCTCCCCAGGAACTGTTGTGCCATAACTACACAGACCGCTTCTACACCCCCACCCCGGCCCCACTTACTTGCAATGCAAATCCCCCTCCCAGTCCCCAGACCCTTTGTCATTAAGCTGAGGTATAAAGAGGTATAAAGATTAAGTTAATGGCGGGCGAAGAAAATCAGCTTTGTTGGCAAATTGTCTCTGATATTTATTTTGAACATTAAAACGAATCATTCCAACTAAAGAGGGCTGTAGTGTGCGGCCCATTAAAATGCATGCATTATGTATAACTCTCTGGCTTCACCTCCAAGTATTATCAGCCTAAAAAGCAAACATGGTTTTTAAAGCCCCTTGTTTATGACATCCCATGACAGCTGATTAATGGCCACAGTTTCCAGATCTGAAAGCTTAGTAACCCAAGCTAGAAAATTCAATCTTATTCTAATATAGAGGGGGTGGGGTGGGGGCAGTGTTGCAAAGCAAAATAGCAGCAGAGCAGAGCCCTTTAAAGAGATGCAAGCTGAAGGTTGCCACCAGTGGAGCAGTATCAGGGAGGGTTTCTCATTGGGCTTTGCTGAAACAAATCACCAACAGTTCTGTGGTTTAAAACAACAGAAATGTGTTCTCCCACAACCCTGAAAGCCAGAAGTCCGATACCAAGGTGCTGGGGGTTTCACACTCCCTCCAAAGGCTCTAGGAGGAAACTCTTACATCTTCTGGTGGCTCCTCATGTTCCTTGGCTTGTGGCCACATCACTCCAAGCTCTGGCTTTGTCTTCACATAGCTTTCTTCTGTATGTCTCTGGGTCTTTTCTGGCTCTTCTGAAGACACACGTCATTGGATTGAGGGCCCAGCCTAATTCAAAAGGATCTTACTTGGAGATCTTATTTAATTATATCCACAAAGACCCTTACTTCAAATAAGACTACATTCTGTGGTTCCAGGTGCACATATCTTTTGTGTCAGGGATACTATCCAACCACTCTAGGTCTCTTTTCCTCTCTGAGAGTGTCCTCTTTCTCCTTAGGAAAGTCTTGGGACACCCCCACCCCCAAACCTACAAATCCTACCAGAAACTAGGAAACTTTCTGATCTGTCCATATTTGGCATTTTTACTGCCATCTCCTGGCTCTGGACTCCAGTACTCTAGTGTCTTCCTGGCTCTTCTCCCTGCTGCAGCACCTGCCTCTCCAATGGGTTCCCCACCAGCAGCCCAAGAAGTCCCTCTAAAGAGCCCATCTGATCCTGTCACTCTTCCTTCTGGGCTCCTCAAAAGCTTCCCAGGGCCAGTAATCCTTCTCATCATGGCCAAGAGGCCCTGCCCCATCTGCCTTCTAATCATCCTGCCAACCTTACTCACAGGACGCACATTTTACTGAATCCATTTCAGCCACTCTGTTCTAAATCCAGCAGGAATGCTGTACGCCAGTGTCCCTGTCTGGCTATCTTGAGATCTCAACCCAATGCCACCTTCTCTGACAGAGCCAAGTCCCCCACAATCACTACCATGACATACTTTACTTCCCCTTCATAGCGTTTATCACACATCATTCACTAGTGGATTTTCTTGTATTTTAAACACTTCAATGTGAGAATGTTTAAACTGGCCTGACCAAGACCCTCCTGTAGCATTTACAAAACTTCCAACTACTCTGCCTGCACACAGGCCTGCATGATGTGTCCCACCTATTAAACTCACCACCTCTCTTCCCACTCTCTCCCTTGATCAATCTCTGGGCCTCAGCCACACAGCCTGCTACTAATCCTCCAGAATTCAAACCCTTGTCTGCCTCAGGGCCTTTGCACATGCAGTTGGTTCTATTTGAAATGCTCTTCCTCCAGATCTTTCCCCATCTGGCCCATTTGCAACAAGCAGGACTCAGTTCAAAAAGCACCTGTCAGGAGAGGCTTTCCTGACTCCCTCTTACTATAACAACCCAATCAATCTTACCTTCCCTTTATTGTCTTCATAGCAATTATCACTAAATTCATCTCATGACTGGTGTTGATGTTGTTGTTGTTGTTGTTTTGCTTTCTGGCTTATTCCCTGCCCCACTAGGAAGTAAGCTTCCTGAGGACAAAGACCTTGATTGCTCAATACTGCTGTATCCCATGGGATGCTGCTACCTCATTCCCACTAATATTTGTTTTAATGAGTAAATGTGCTGAAACCTGGGACCATTCCCAGAACAGAGCAACTCCTTAACAAATTCATTCCCTGTGGCTCTCTCTGTGTTGAGTAGAGAAGATGTTCTTGCTAACACTCCTAATGTTATCTAGCTTTTCATCTAAAGGCAGCAGTGCCAACTTATAAACACACACACTCACAATACTTGGGCAGTGCCTACATTCACTCATATGTTGGCTCATTTGTTCATTTATTCTTTCATTCTGCAAATGTTTGCTGAGCACCTGCTGTGAGCTAGGGTCCCGTCTGTCCCCAAGCGTACCATACAGAGCAAGCAAGGCAGTCTCTACCCTCACAGAGCTGACATTCTTGTGGAGATGTCCCCATTCTGGCAGTGAGTTCCAGAAAAGCAACAAAGCACATTCTCTTCCCTGGTCTCAGAGTCTTCATCTGCCCAAGGGGGAGCAAAAGCTGACTCATTGGGCTTGATACCCCATGACCTAGTGAGGATTGGGAAATTATCTTTGGGAGGGTGAGGCCCCCCAGGGTCCCTGGCCTACCCCCACCCCCACCCCTCCCTCCCCCGTTTCCTCTTGCTGCTCTCCATCATGCGCACTCTCTCCTCTACCCATGAACTGCGGGGGTTCCTCTGGCCTGCACAGGAGCATGGCCCTGGGCCTAAGACACACCTGAGCTCAAACCCCACACTGTGTGTGACCATGGAAAACCACCTAATCTGATGACACCCAAGTGTCCACATCTGTAAAATAGAGATAACACCTGCAAACCACTGCTGGGAGGATGGAATGAGATACTCTCCTAGAAAACCTGGCAGTCCTCAGCACTGAGGAGTACTTGTCATTTCCCCTAGAATGTCCCCTTTCTTCCCCAATGGTAACTCCTGACCATCCTCAAGGCTCTGGCCAAGTGCTCTCTCCAAACACAGCCTCCTCCGCTTTCCAAGTGCCCACCCCTGTCCGCACTATTCAACCCTGCTGGACATTCTCTGGTTTTTCTGCTTGGGCACACGTTTGGGACAATGACCAGACTAGTCTTCAGTTTCCCCCACAGTGCTGGGCACACATTAGGAATTCAGCAGGGATTTCAGTTCACTGATTGTTCACTGAGTAACTACTCCCATTAGGCTCTGTGCCAGGTTCTGGGATCACAGATATGACATGGTCCTCAAGTCAGAGGTGCCCATGGTCTGAGAAGTACACAGACACACTCGTAAACACACAAACATACACACCTTGTGCAGAGGCACAAGTAGAAATGTGGCATATGGAGAAATCAGGGGCCTTTCTGGAGGAGCTGGACCGTAAAGGAGCCACATTTCTTGGCTGAGTGGAAACATTTGCTTAATATGTGTGTTCCTGGAAAGGTTCATGGGGATTTGCATTCCTGCTGGCATCTAACATCAGTCTGTAAATTTTAAGTCCTGATTTAGGATGACTTCTTTATTCGGCAATAGCTGTCTTTTGATTATTCTGTTCCCAGTTCTTGATCATATAATTAAAGATCTATAAACCAATACACAAAGGAGGTGGGATCAGAGGCTGTCTATTTCAGGGACTCTGATGTAGGAAGGAGGATTGCTGGCCTCAATCACTCCCCACCTTATTAAATTTGTTTCAAGAG
Source organism: Noctilio leporinus (assembly GCA_004026585.1). NCBI lineage: Eukaryota > Metazoa > Chordata > Mammalia > Chiroptera > Noctilionidae > Noctilio > Noctilio leporinus. The sequence goes on along the minus strand of PVIW01003993.1, from coordinate 22,584 downwards.
ATTAGAATTGTATTGCTTATCAATTTTCTGAAACACTCAAAAGACAGAAAATTTGTCTTGGAACTCTTTCTTATTCAATATCAAAATATTATCCTAGCTGGTGGCACAGCGGATAAGGCACCGGCCTGCAAACCCAAAGGTCGCTGGTTTGATTCCCAGCCAGAGCACATACCAGGTTGCAAGCCAGGTCTCCAGCCAGATGTGTAGCTGAAGGCAGGTAAAAGGCAACCACACATTGATGTCTCTCACCCTCTCTGTGTCTCTCCCTTCCCCTCTCTCTATAAATAATAAATAAAATCTTCTTTAAAAAATCCTCCATTCTTAAAAAAAATATATTTGATCACTGCAACAGACATTATTTTTTTCATTTATTAGAGAGGAAACTGAGGCTCAGGAATAAATGATGGACCCACGGTCCCTCTGTGAATCAGTGTTGGTCCAGGACTAGAACCCAGGTTCCAAGGTCCAGACCAGGATTCTACCCATACCCTCTGGATTGTGCACTACAGAAGCAGTCTGAGGGTCATTAGGCCTGCTGTGGTACACCTGTAGTCAGGTACAGCTAGTCAACACAAACTGATAAAGCAGTGCCTGGGCACTTGGCCAGTCAGCTCTCCGAGGAGCTGCTCTATATTCTCTAATATGAAAATGAGTCAAGGTTTGAGAGACCCATGAACAGAAAAAATACCCACACTGGGGACTAGGGTACGTGAGAATGAATCCTCTTACACAGATCACGGTTATTTTCTTAGCTGTACTTTTAATTCTTATTTAATTTTATATGAACTTTTTTTTTTAGATTTCATTTTTCAGAGGGGAAGGGAGAGAGGGAGAGAAACATCAATGTATGGTTGCCTTTCACCTGCCTCCAGCTATGGACCTGGCTTGGAGACCTGGTTATGTTGCCCTGGCTGGGAATCAAACCAGCAACCTTTAGGTTTACAGGCCAGCACCTTATCCACTGTGCCACCAGCCAGGGCTTTTTAATTTTATATGACCTTTTATGTAACACCAGTGAATGCATCTGATAAGGTAACAGAATGAAGATATTGACCTACGATCAGATTTAATAAATTATGGAAAGTAACAGTTCCAATAATCATTCTGTGTTTTTAATTAAAAAAAAGAAAAGAAAAAAAGAAAAGAAACTCATTCTCTGGACCCTTAAGAGAGTTTACCCTTGCAGTGGGCATACATCTTAAGCTCTCTCCTTCCTCCCCTAGGAGTGGGGGCATTCTCCTTCCCAGCCCATGGGGAGGGTTCCCCTCCATCTCTCAAGGTCAAGGAGGAAGGGAAGGTAGAGCCAACAGATAAAAGCTGGGCTCCCAGAGAGGTTTGAGAACTGGCAGAGGGTTAGTGCCTCACCACGCTAGTGAAGGCGGTCATTTAACTTAATAACTGTGAATTTAGGACTGCCACCAGCATTCAAGGGCCCCTGCAGGGACACTGCTGAGATGAGCTCTCAGCAGGGCAGTCCCTCCCAGAGTGCCCTCTGTGGCAAGAACAGCAATTGCCTGCTTTTGATGTCTGCTCTTATCTAGTCACTCAAGCTGTGAGTCTAACAGTCATCTATCTGGTGGCATCTGTCTCGAGTTCAGAGTATGGAGGCATTGGTACCACCCCCTGCTGGCCCCAGGGTATGCATTATTAGGATATGTCACAGTGCTGGCCAAACGCATGGCATCTCCAGGTGTAAAGCCTCACACACAATCTGCCCACCTGTGGAAGAGTACCAGCAGCCAGGTCCTCAGCTGGCACTCAAGATTCTATCATTCTTTAATCCCTGGCTTCCAGCAATCCTGGCTTCCTAGCTATGCTGCTTCTCTTATTTAAAATCCCATTTCCTTCCTCTTCAATCATATATATATATATATATATATATATATATATATATATATATATCACAGAGCCCTCCTCTACCAGGAAGCCATCCATGACTGCTCCAGCTCCCTGAGCCCACTCTCTCCTATGAACAGCTAATAAAGTTCCTAATTTAATTAGTTATCTTTTCCTGTAAATTCATTGTATATTTACCTGACCTATGAGCTCCCAGGGAGAAAGGCTCTGATTTATTACTCTGAGTCCCCAGTGAGTATCCCTATCACGAAGTGATTCTCAATATCTATTTTCTATTTACCACTAAATGTATAGTCAGGCCTTGACAATTTAAGACTCAGAGAAGGAAGACATATAAATTAGTGCCATAACTGAATTCTGGGATGTCCAGAAAGAAATGCAGATAATCCCATCAGTGTGTGACATGTGGTAACACATACATGCAGCCTTACGTCTGACCTCTGTCTAGAATGTAGAATTCCCTCCCTGCTCCTCCATCTGGAGGACTCCTGATCCATCGTCAGTGCCCAACCTAAATGTTAACCTTTCTAGGAAGCCCTCCCTGAATCCTGGCTTTGAATTCTGGTATGGGTTGAATTGTGTCCCTAAAAGAGGTATTGAAGTCTTGACCCCAGTACTGTGACTATGGCCTTATTTGGAAATAGGGCCTGCAGATGGCCATATTAAGATGAGGTCATTGGACTGGATCCTAGTTCAATATGACTAGTGTCCTTATTTAAGAAGGAAAATTTGGCCCTGGCTGGTGTGGTTCAGTGAATAGGCACTGACCTGCGGAACCCAAGGGTTGAGCTGGTTCAATTCCCCAGCCAGGGCACTTAACCAGGTTGCAAGCCAGGTCTCCAGCCAGGTCCCCTGCTGGAGGCAGGTGAAAGGTAACCATACATTGATGTTTCTCTCTCTTTCTTCATTCCCCCCTGCCCTTCTCTCTAAAAATAATGAATAAAATTTTAAAAGAAAAAGAAAAAGAAAACTTTGGACACAGACAGACACAGACAGAGGAAAGGCAAAAAAAAGACAAGGAACATCTGAGGCTACTAAAAGCTAGGGGAGAGACATACAACAAATTCTCTCCCATAGCCCTCAGAAGGAACCAACCCTGACAACAACATTCATTCATTCATTCATTCATTCATTCATTCATTCATTGTCATTCGTTTATTCTTGCTGTCTTCAATATGCTCACTGACCCATGTTGCAATATGATATAATGTACCAACCCCTATATGTCTGTGTAAGCTTAAACATACCAAAAATTAATAGAAATGCAAATTCCAAAGGTGAAGTATGGTTATGGTATGGGGTATGTGGGCTACAGGGAGGCTTTAAGGAGGTAACATTTACCCAGAACCTTAAAGAACCCTATACTTTACTCTCACCTACGCTTCCCAATACTCCACATACACTGTGCACATAGCACCAAAAATATCAGCCCAGCTCCTGTGCCAGGCTGGGAGCTTCATCTACACAGGTTCTGGCAGACTGGTGGGTCAAACCCAGCCCCAACTGCATTTTGCTTGGATCACAGAGTTTTAAAAACTAAACTAGCCACCAACAATTTAAAAGTCAGAAATCGCATATAAAAATGCAGAATTTTTGCTTTCTCTAGGAAAATGCAAAGTCTCTCCAGCAAATAGGCCATAGTCAGGACCTGTAATAGGTGCAGACCCTCCTGTCCTCGAACACATTTTGAACTTGCCTGGGCCCTGGAGAAAGTTGACTTTAAGATCCCTGGGGCTCTCTCACAGGATCCTGTGGAATTTCGTGGGAGTGACTATAAAATGCCTTTGCCCTTTCATTCCCTCTCAAGAGAACATATCTGAATGGGAGTGAGAGTGACATTTGTAAAAGAGGCCAATTGTTTATAAATGTTGGCATTTATTACAAAATGACTCGTGATACACAGGCCACCTGAACGGGACACCCTTGTGATGGTGACTACAGGGCTTGTAGCACAAACCGTTGCCACAAATAGCATTTGGTTCTGCCCCTCACTGGCATTTCGGAGGCAGTTCAACTCAGTCCAGATGCCACCCAAACAGTGGCAGTGATGCGTGCCACTGCTAGCCTGGCGTGTTAAGAACGGTCCAGGTTCTTCTCCCACTCGGAGGAACACCGTGCCCCTGAGATGAACAATGCTCAGCAGCATCTCAAGGCCTCTGTTACAGCAGCTGAGTTTACCGTTGCTGATGGAGGCTCTTTGCACTGGGCTCAGCCTGGAGTTCTAGCTCGGAAAGGCTGGGCGGGGCGAGGACGCCAGGATTCCCGGAGTGGCGAGTCCCACCTCCTCTCTGGGATGGGGATTTGCCCACAGGTTCCAGGACCCCTTAGACCAGGATTCCTCCCACTTCAGTGGGCAGAGTGTCAGGACCCTCTGGAGAATGGTTAAACCTGGTTGCTGAGCCCCTCCCTCAGAGTTTCTGATTCAGCAAATCTGGGCAGGACCTAAGACTATTTATTCACTTCTAACAAGTTCCCTGCTGCTGCTGCTGGCCTGGGGCGCTTTGAGAACCACCGTCTTGGGTCACTAGTCATGATGTAAGGTAACTCAAATGATAAGATGTGTTTAGAGCCTACCTGGAAGAGGTCAGCAAAATTCACCCAGAGCTGGGATGTGAAAAGCTTAGCTGAGGAAGGGGTGTGCCCCAGTGATGTTCTGCCAGGGAAAGAGCACCACTCTGAGAGTCGAAGCCCTAGCTATTCTTTTTTGCCAGGGGCTGCCCTGTACATTATAAGATATGTAGCAGCATCCCTGGCCTCTACCCCCAGGACGCTAAGAGCATCTCCCAGTTGTAGCGAATATGTCCCCAGACATTGCCATGTTCCCTGGGGAGCAGAATTGCCCCAGGCTCACCCCATGCCCTGGAGAGGCATTTCTCCCACTGGCAGCACAGTGAAACCACCTGATGCCTGATCTCCCCCAAGACACTGACTTAATTGCTCAAGGGTACAGCCTGGGCATGGGGATTTGTAAAGCTCCCCAAGGGATCCCAATGAGCAGTCAGGGCAGGGAACCACGCTCTCACTCTTACTGGGATGCTAGCTGTTACGGTGATAGGAGAGAAGGCAGAAATAGGAGAGCATGACATATTCTACAGGAGGAGGGGGTGAATTCTGCCAGCCAGGTGATGCAACAGGTCTGGTCAAATGTACCCATTAGGCCCAGGACAGGGAGAGGCTCCAATCTGCCCCAGGATACTGCCCTACATTAGAACACAAATATTCTAAGATGTGCACGCCTGACTGGCCTCTGCCTTCTTTTCCAGATGACCTAGAATTAATCCAGCAGGACTGAGATTCTGGTTCAAGTAGCCAATTTCATCCTACTGAACCTATTTCTTTACCTTTGAAACAAGAGGCTAGATTTAGGTGACACCTCAGGGCCTTTCCAGCCTGTCCCTGTGAGGCTGTCTGTAAGTAAGGACACTTCGGCAATTTACTGGAAATTAGTCCAGTGTGGCCCATTCTCAGCTGCTGGAAGCCCTCCCCAGTTGGTCTCTACAAGGATCGCCAGCTGGCAACATGGCAATTTAGGTGAGGCTGGTATGGAAGAAAGTGTCCCCAGCTGAAGCTGGCCAGTGCCGTGTTTGGCCACCATCTGCCCGGTTTATGGACTAAAGGCTCCTGTAGGGCTAAGTGTGGCCTGGCAGCAAAGGAGAAAGGGCTTGATTCGCCAGGTTGCACTCTGCCTGCCCCTGTTCTTGTGGAATCAAAGCTTCTCAGAGCCAGGCAGAGGCATGGAACCCCAGATGCTGGGCCACTGACATCCATGTCACCTGGGAGATTAACTAAAGGGGGTGCCAGGACTCACCTTAGAGATTCCGACTGTATAGTCCTGAAATGGTGTCTGGGAATCTGATTTTTCAAACACTCAGGTAATTCGGATGCAAGGTCTGGGAAGAACCAAATCTTCATGCACCCTTCACAAAGAGAAAATTTTCTGGCTTCAACAACACCCAGGGTGCTAGCAGCCTGGGCTTGAGCACCTCTCAGTGTACACTGTGCAGCATATGATTTTTCCTGTACCTAAAAGTCCTCTTTGTTAGTAATTACCATATTGTCTTTACTTGGCCCAGAGAGGGTTTGTGACTTGGCCCTGGGTTGCCCAGCAGTGTCTGCAGGAGGACCAGACTGTCCTCCTGCCTCCAGCCCAGCACCATCGCAATTCAGCCAGTAGGACTGGAGCACCAACTCTGCGCCAAGGCCCATGTTGCCTGGCCGGCTCTGAGGCACAGGAGGCTGTTTATTGCAAGCTGACAGCTCTGATCCACCAAAGGCGCCCGCTTCCAGCTCAGCCGCTAATAATAGCTCTCCCTCGGAATTCCTCCCGTCTTGGTGGGAGTGGAATATTTAGACATATCAAAGATTCCTTCCCCTTCTTTCATCGAGCCAACAGTGATATGAAAGGAGTACAATGAAAAGACGGGTCTCTATGACAAGCTTCAGAGAGCAGCCAATTCCCTGACATCCTTCAAGGCTCCAATTGACTCCACGCTTCTCTGACGGGAGTCAGGGTGGTTACATAATAATAACACTTTCGTTTCTGTGTGCTATTGTGCGGCTTTTGCGCGGCTTTTGCATGTATTAGCTTATTGAGCCCACAAAGCATCCCGGAGGAGGGCAGGGCAGGGTCCCTCTTCCCGGTTTACAAATGAGATAATTGCAATACAGAAAGGTTAAGTGACTTGCCTAAGGTCACACAGCAAGTTAGTCACTAATCATAAAGTCCTCTGGCAGGCAAGGAGTCTGGAGAGCATTGAATTCTAAATGGCCTTCCCTGAGAGACATTAAAGGGCCTCCCCACCTCTCTTTCCCCCACCTTCCCTCCCTACTGTGAGCTCCAGTTAAAGGCCACATCTCCAAATATAGTCACAGTTATTCTGTCCACTCCATCTGGCACACCTCTCTCTCATCTGCATGACTAGCTCCTCCTCATCCTTCTACACTTGCTTCCGGGGAGCCTCTCCTGATGCCCACCTAGCCAAGCCAGGTGCCTCTTCCCTGAGCCTACCTCCATCCTGCCCTGTATTATAATCAGTGACTTCAGTGCCTTCCATACCAAACTGTGAGCCCTGCTGTATTAGTCGGTTCAGGCTCACATTACAAAGTACCACAAACTGACTTAAACAATAGAAATTTATTTTCTCACAGTTCTGGAGGCTAGAAGTCCAAAATCAAGGTGCAGCCAGAACCTTGGTTTTTGGTGAGAGCTTCCTTTCTGATTTGTAGGCTGCCTTCTTCTCACTTCTCACCTGGGCTTTCCTCTCTGCTTCTTGGGGAGCAAGGGATCTGTGTTGTTTCCTCCTCCTTTCTTATAAGCATCAGTCCCATCAGATTGGGGCCCCACAGTCATTTAACATTAATTACCATCTTAAAGGCCCCACCTCCAAATACAGTCACATGGAGGGTTAAGGCTTCGACACATGAATTGGGGGAGAACACAATTTAATCCATAACACCCCTCAAGGACAACAACCAGGTCTGGCTCTCATTCAAGGAGGTGGTGTCTGGCCAGGACCTGGCCCCGAGTAGAGCTGGGTGAATGTGCCATGTCAGTACCCCTTTTCACAAGTCCCTGACATGTCCCCCAGCATCTGCTTGACACTCCAAGGATGGCGAATTCACAGTTTTATTGTGGTCAATCTATCATGACTCTGTGGTCATGCAAGGAAAAGAGTTGTTAAGGAGATTAGTAGGTTAAAAATCATAGCATCTGACCATAAAACCCAGATCTTGCTACAGAAGTCCTCAAACTAATCTTTCCCTTTGAAAATAACATTATTCTTCCCATGAGTCTTGACTCCTCCAGGCTCATCATCCCTACACCACCCACCTCCCTGACCAGCCTCTCACCTTCATTCCCCACCCCCACTCCCAGGTTTGGTACAAGGGGTTTAGGCAAAACCAGACAGAAGCAACACCCCCTGGAGTTCCTGCCTCACTGACAGGGGAAAGGACAGATCCTTTTCAGTTCTTAAAGAGCTAGAGAGATGATCTGTCCTTTCATTTCAATTACCTACCTGGTACAAAAGGTAAACACAGATGCCACCTCCTCCAGGAAGTGCTCCTGATTCCCTCTTCAGGGGTCCCAGGACACTAGCACTCCCTTCTCCTATAAAGCACATATCCTACTCTACTGTACATTTTTCCAGTCACCTTCCCCAGCACCGGAGCCCCTTGAAGGCAAAATCTTGTGTCATATTCATCTCTGCTCCTCCAGCACCCCAGTTAGGAGGTCTTTGTCCTTAGACTCCAAGAATGTTTTCACTGCAGGGGGAGCTGCCCCCTTGGCAAGGGTGTGGGCAGGACCAGCCCCTGGAGGGCTCTCAGGAACCACCAGGCTCCCTGCCCAGCCTTTCAAACACGGCCACACACGGGGTCTCACCACTTACCCGCTGTTGAATTTTAACAAACACTCCAAAAGATAATGGGTAATTTCACACAGCCATGAGTGGAAGCTGTTAAAATGTTAATATTATTTAAATTGTTTTACATTTTCGACAGTTTGAGCCACAAATATAAATGTTTTCTGCGCTTTCCACCGAGCTGAGCTCACAAAAATGATTGATGAGGCGCCGAATGTGGAATTTCCCACTTTAAATTAAGAAACACCACGTGAAGGCAACGAGGAAAGTACTCTCCACCATATGTGGTCCCCTGATGGCTCTGGAGGCCGAACTCCTCAGCGGGAGTCTGGCCCAGGCCATTTGTCCCTGGGGTCACTGGTGGCTATATAGCCCTGGGCTCCTCACATCACCTTTCCCAGCCTGACGTCCTGTTCTGGAGATGGGGATAATAACATCTACCAGCGAAGCTTTCCAAAGATTCCCTGGTGAATCTGCACTTAGGGGCAATGGGTGCTTCCTCTGCATTGCATCACCTAAGACCACCACACAGCTGAGGGGTGCCACCTTATACCTACTTTACACACGTGCCTAGTCACGCGCCCAGAACTGGGGGCGCCTATCTGACATTAAAGCCAGGGCTCTCATCGCCATGTTAAGTGAGATTAAAAGTGCCTGTCTCACAATAGTGATAACTAATAAAAAGTGGTCTGCTCCCTGCCCTACATCCCTCCTCCCTCACATCCACAGCCAACACGGCAAACCCTCCCTCCCTGGGCCTCCACTCCACCAGGTCAGTAAAATCTCAGTGTCTACCAGTTCTAACTTTGGCTAAGTCCAAAGGAGGGATGAGCTAAGGGTGAGAGTCTGTGTTAGCAGGCTGGGAGAGGGGGCAGTGTGGGGACTGCCCTGCTTTGTTCCCCATAATCCAGGCCTCACTACCCTCCAGCCCCACCTCCAGGTCTCAGAGAAGCTCCGGCCTGCCCCTCCACCCCCACCCCGGGGCCAAGGAGGATGCCTGGGCTCCCTGTTCAGTCCCCAGAAGGAGCCCAGCACTGAGCCCAGCATGCTCTTCTGTGCCTTAGTTTTAGAGCTTGTCTCCACAGTTTCCAGAGAAGGAATTACTACTACCCCTGCTACTTGTGAACAAACTGAGGCATGGAAAGGCAAAACCGAAGGAAACACAGCTTGTAGGAGTGGGGGATGGTTTTGAACCCAGGTATCCCAAACTCCCAAACACTGCACTGCTGCATCCTGCTAAAATACACCCTGGGTCTGAGGCCTCGACCCCACCCTGCCTTCAGGGACACGTCTCAATCTTATCAGGCATCAGTCATTCATTCATCACATCAGTTCTTCATCATGCATGGACTGCTCTGGAGTGGACTTCGTACTCAACTCTTGGGGGGAACACACTCACTGCCTCCCGAGATCCGATAGTCAACAGAGGGTGACAGACAAGAAGAGACTGGGGACAGTGGTTTCCTGTGACCAGGGAGTGAAGCACAGAAAAGAGCCCCATAGCCCAGGCTGGCACATCAGGAAAGGCTCCCTGGGAGAATGTCCATGTAGGTTGGGATCTGCATGTCGAGCAAGAATCAGCCGAACAGTGAGGTGCAAGATGGTGCTCCTTTTCAGAGCAAAGCAGAAGCATAGAAACCCCAGCATGAGCAGGAAGGTGGCCAGGTAGGGGGACACGGGCAGGAGGAGCCTGGAGATGTGAGCAGCCCTGTGACTCAGACCAAGGAAGGCCTGTGGGCTTCACCCCAAGTGAGGAGGGGAGCGTGGGTTTCAGTTGAGGAACAAGTAAGCGGATATGGGCTGCAGGACAGTCCTCCTGGCTACAGTGGGGAAAAGAAATGACACTGGAAGATGAGGCCAGGGCCAAATAGGAGGCTGGGGCAGTCCCTAAACACTGGCCATCACATGGGAAAGGGGGCTGTATTATGGATTCAAAGGCAGTTAGCAGGGACAGCTGAGAGACTGGCCACTGGCTGAATGGGAACTGTGGCCACTGGCTGAGGGGGAGGGAGGACCAGGAGGAGCCTGGTTCTGTCTGTAGTAACTGGATGAAAAAAGGGACAGGGCCCTTCCCACTGTGGACAGCTGTCCTCTTGCCCATCCTGGGATGGGGTGCTCAGACCTGTCCTGGCCAATTTCTGACTGGGTACTGACCATCAAGTGCACTGTGACCCCCCTGGCTCCACCTTTCAGGTGAGTGCCTGTCCTTCCCAGACATGCTAGAGTCCTAAACTCATATATCTGGCCTCAGTTGGTTCTAGCACCTTCCAAGTGACCATAGGCAAGTGACCAAACTTGAACCTTGAATTCGAGGTTACTCATTTATCAAGTGACAATAATACTGTACCTGTAGGTGGTCAAGAGGGTCAATGAGATCAAATACATGAGGAGTTTAAGTCTGCCCAGAAGCTACTAAACATGCAATAAATGGTGTTCTTATTATTTCCATGACTTGGCCAACCCTGAAGCACCTTCTTGGGCCTCATCTTGGGGGGCAGCCCTTGGGCACGTGGGCAGGTGTTATCCCCTCTCCCACCCTCTGCTTCCCACATGCCAGTAAAGCAAAGAGCTAGGATGGCACCCTGGCTGGTGGCTCAGTGGATAGGTGCCGGACTACATAACCCAAAGGTCGCTGGCTTGATTCCCAGTCAGGGCACATAACCAGATTGCAAAGTCCCCAGCTGGAGGCAGGTGAAAGGCAACCATACATTGTTGTTTCTCCCCCTCTCTGCCTCCCTCCCTGCTCCTCTCTCTAAAAATAATGAATAATTTTTTTTTAATTAAAAAAGAGCTAGAATGGTACCTGAAACACAGTAGGTACTCGGTTAGAACTAGTTTAAGTAACAGGGGTAAGAAACTAAGATGAGGTGCTCTGAGAGGCTGTCCTGCCCTACTGCCAACATGCTGTGTGACCTGGAGTAAATCCCCTGCCCTCTGTGGGCCTGAGTTTCTTCACTCTGGACTGTGGATTTTGGTCTCCATGATGCCCCAGGGCTCCTGTTTTTTCACAGTCAGGGCCACACCTGCCATGACCAATAGGGACTCATACACCTGGGCTTTGGTAGCCATGAGTGGAGACAGGGTAACCCAATACCAAAATACAATAAGAGCCATATTCTATATGGGGCACAGTCTACTTGCCAGGCACTGACTACTTTAGTCTGTTTGTACAACCCATTTTGTAGATGAGGAAAGCTGAGGCTCTGGGTGATAGAAGGTGAGTAAGGGGCAGAACCCAATTTCCACAGAGGCCACTGATTCCAGAGCCCACTCCATGAACCACAGTCACAGGCTCTCGGGCCCCTCTAGGCAGGTCTACAGCCAGAATCCACAGGAAGATAAAGGCTGAATGCTCAGAAAGCAGCTGGTCCTGCTGACAAAACTGTGAGCTCAAGCAGAGAGAAGCTAAGTCAAGTCATCCTACCCTCCTTCTTGCTGGGCCCCGTTTTATTAGGAAAATTTCCTCCACTGAGTCTCAACCACTGGGCCTCTGATAATAATGCTGCAGTAATGAGCTTAGTAGACATTCAAAATGCCTACTTTTAAAAATTTTGTTTCTACAAGAAATGTGCCCAAAAAAGTAACAGGCAAGCTTTGGGCCTCCAGGGAGCCCCCTTGGGTATGGGCTGTCACCACTGTGCACCCCTTCTCCCCACAGCCACAACGGACTGAGCTGTCTGTAAGGAGGGGTATCTGAGAATGCACAGGCTCTTGCCACCTCCCGTGTGGGTTCACCAGTGCTGCCTGCCTGGGTTTCTAACAGACAACTTCAATTCTCCTTCCTCCCTCTCCAGCACCTCTTTCCCCCTCCCAAGCACCTCTTTCCCCCTCCCACCTCCTGGCCCCCATAAATAGCCCTAAGCTGGCTGTCCTGATAAACTAGGGGCTTGGGGACTTTCTTCAAGTGCCTTGTAAATGGAAGCGTCTCAGCTCTCGGTGTTCAGTGAGATTATATTTCTTATTTAAATAGCTGATTGGAGGATTGGTTTCAAAGTAAGATGCTGTATGCCCACGGCCTCCTCTGAGCTCCTGGGGAGAAGCAATATTGTGTGGCATTGTGCAGCGGCAGGAGCCTCTCCTTCCGGCTCGGCTCCCATTCAGAGGCCTCCGGGATGGGGGGAGCCGGCTGGTGGGGGATGAAAGCTGCCTCCCCTCCCGGTTTGGGGAGCCGGAGATTATGCCTTTCATTGGAGAGCGCCTTCTCCAGGGCTCCCCACCAGGCTCTGCACCAGTTGTCGCTCCTCTCCAAGCGCAGAGGAGATAAAAGGCAATGTGTTCGCTTCATCCCACCTCTGGGGAAAGCTCAAATCAGTCTTTTGTCAGCGCCACCATTTTAGGAAGGGTTGTTGTTCAGCATGCTCTGCTGGAAGGTTTTGTGCAGGTTCTTCCCCAGTTTGGGCCGTGGTTTCCCTGGCCATGTACTGGGCCCTGGGTGGGCTGATGCCTGCTCTCTCACTGGGCATCCACTCTCCCAGCCCCGAGAGGGTGGCATCATTGTGCGGAGCAGACAACCTTTGGGAAGGACGAGGTTTCCTTCCTGAACTGTGCCGCGCAGACCCTGCCATGGCTGGAACTCTTTGCTTAGAGCAAATTTGCAGTTAATTGTGTGTCAAAATAACATATTAGTAGCAGCAGCGTCTGGACTATGTGCAATTGCTCTCCTTTCAAGCCTTTGTCTGCTTGGGGCCAGAGGGGCTTGTCAGGGCATCTTTGAGACAGGCTGGTGGCCCCGTCAAAAGCAGCCCCAGAATCTTAGCGATTGGCCCAGAGCCCTGGACAAGATTAAAGGCCAGTGGTGGCCTTGCAGGATGCCCAGCTCTGTCTGCAGGGCTGGGTGGGGCCGGCAAGCTTAGTTGTTGGCAGCTGCAGCATAGGGGCGGGCGGTTTGGTATGCCAGGCACATCCAGTGCCTCGTGCATCCAGGGACTGCAATCAGGTAGCTGATGGGGATGCAAGTCACATAGGCTGGACCATTGCCGCAGTGAACTGATTCATGCTGCTACTTTGAGGCGGAGAGGAGGGACAGCGGGGCCCGGAGACAAACCAGTCTGGCTTTATTATACAGCTGTTGTTTTCAAGCTGGAATATTTCAGCCTCTCCTGCCCCCTTTCTTTCTGCCGAGCTGGTGCTGGCTGCCTACCTGCAAAGACAGTGCTCCTTCTGGCCCTTGGCTCTAGCTGAACAATGGCATTATTCAATGCATAAAGAGTACCCGGGCAACGGAGACAGGCATGGCTTAATTCGCTCAGTGCCCAGTGGCTTTTGAACGCCCCTGCATTCAGCTTTTATGCTAAGCAGCCCTGGGCCTCCCCTACCCTTTATTCCCCGTCCCTCCCCATCACATGCTTCTCTCGGTTCCTACACAGGTCTGCAATGGAGCTGATGGCCGTGAAATGAGGGACACAAAAGAAAAGGAGGCATGAACACTCTCTAACTGGAAAAGACCCCTCCCTGACTGTGGGTAAGGAGATCTGGGTTTTGGTCTCTGTTTGGCTCAGCAAGCCCCTTTCCAGCTCTAGGTCCAGGTCTGTGTCTGAAAATAAGAGAAATGGGAACAAAGTTCCAAAAGGGCTTTTCCAATTCTGAAACCCTGCTATTTGGAAACACACAGCATTGTTCTGGCCTCAGTGTATCTATCAGTGATATTCACCTTGACCGTGACCTAAGACTGGAGCGTTGGTCAGGCTAGCAAGTAAGTGAAGAAGGCCAGGTGATGCTCACGGCACACTGGTGCCCACCTGCCCTGTCTAGAGCAGCAGCCCCTGCTCAGCTCCTACTTTCAGTTGCCTTGTAGGAATAAAAAGGCCAATCTTGGGAGGTCTTCAATTTTTTTTTTTTTTAAGAAACCAGAAATGTGAAATGTTATGCAAAGTCTCACAATTTTACAATGTTAACTCAATTTCTTATAAACGTGGGAGATCAAATAAAACCTATCAAACACCATATCTGTTCAACAGGCTTCCAGATCATAAAGTCAGGAACTAGCAGGGCTACTGGGTATCTCAGCTTCAGGGACATCATCACACGGAACCCTGGAGTTGTGCAATGGGAGCTCCTGGGACCAGACAAATTCTACTGGGCAAGGTGCCCCATTATGTTCTGAGAAGGGAAAGGGGAAGGAAGAAAAGAAACACAAACTGGGCCCAATACCTTCAGATATCCTGCCATCTAATATCCAGGCTAACTGAATGGTCCCCTTTTCAAAAGGTAGAGAAATACTCCCAGGAATCCTGCTGGATCTCACCTCCTCACTGTCCCTGCCACCCATCCAAGTAAGACCAGGCAATGTACCTAGATTTCTAGCACACCCACCTCTGCAAGGCTGAAGAACTAATCCCAGAACCAAAGCTCCCACCCAAACACTGGGTTCCTGTACTTCAGGACCTAGGTGTCCAAATCCTGCCTTTCTGATGCAAGCTCTTCCAGCAGTGTATCAGTGATACCCTGCAAGTATTGAACAACTCACCAAGTATTGAACAACTAATATTTGCCTGCAGTGAAGAAAAATATTTCATATAAGATGCTCCTTGAGGGTCTAGAGAAAAGACAAACTCATATATATGTTCACTTCAATAAAAGCCAGGGAGCAGGCAATCTGGGGCTATACGCAACCATCTTCTCTATTGCTAGGGGGTCTCCATATTACAGAACCTGGCTTGCTGTCAAAACTATCTTCACTGGGCACAATTAACACAGGAGGCACAAGGCCGACTCCCTACTCATCAATGTAACACAAACACAAAAAACCTCTGTAGGGACATGAATCTGATGGTCATGGGGGTGGGAGGAGAATAGAGGAGATATTTGATCTGTTCTCTAAAGGTACTGATGGATGTAGAGAAAAGGTGCCCCTCCCCACCAAATAATAAAGTGTGTGGGGGCATCAGAGAGAACAAAGATGGCGGTGAATTCAGAAACAGGAAGAAGAACCTAGTATAAAGGAACCATGGACATGGACAACAGGTGGGATTGACTTTAGGGGGAAAGGGTGGGTGGGGAGGGGGACAGAGGGGAGCAAAAAAGGGATGGATGTAATACAACAACAATAAAATTAAAAAAAAAAAAAAAAAAAGAAAGAAAGAAACAGGGAGAAATTAGATGGTCCATTGGGTGAATGGTCCCCAATTCCACAGTAGCTCAAGCTGGCTGGAACAGTGGGAACTTGGAAGGAGAGAGTTGGATAGTAAGGAAGGCCAGCCCTGGCTAATGTGGCTCAGTAGATTGAGCACCACCGGTCTGTGGACTGAAAGGTCAGTTGTTCGATTCCCAGTCAGTGCATATGCCAGGGTTGTAGCCAGGTCCTCAACTTGGGGGTGTATAAGAGACAGCTAATTAGTGTTTCTCTCTCACATAGGTGTTTCTCTTCCTCCTTTCCCCTCTCTCTAAAAATAAATAAAATATATATTTTTAAAGGTAAAGAATTTCAATAAGGACCCAATCATGGTAAACCCTAGGTAGACAGAAGAGTTTAGGTTTTATTCTGTAAACAATAGGGAGCCATTGAGGGAGGGATTCTATTATAACTAGGTTTCAGATTGAGCCTTCTCTGGCTACATGGAAAGAAGACCAGAAGCTAAGAGAAGTGGCCGGGAGATGAAAACAACAGACTTGGGAGGGCATGACAACCTAAACCAGAGCAGTGGTGATAAAGCGGACAGAAGAATAGTACGGAGAAACAATTTGGTAGGTGGCTGACCACTAGGGATGACAATCAAAATGCCTCCAATGTCAGGGAGGATGGTGGTGCCACACTCAGAACAGGTTTAGGGGAGAAGAAGCCCAAGCTTTGGATGGAGATCAGTCAGAAATCAATGAGCGACCTCAAGGTATGGCTGTGTGGTTTGGAGGGCCCTGGAAGAGCTTGTCTGAGTAAGAGGGTCTGGGAGATGCTGGGCAGAATAATTCCCAAGGCAGCACCATTGGGGAGCCAGCAGCCCACCACACTCCCAAGTCCCTGTCCATTGGGCCTGAGGCCAGGCTCTGAGCTTCAGTCTCTATGGGCACATGGGACCCTGAACATCTAATGTGGATCATAAATATTTCTTGGTTAAAAGCCCCAACTGGAGGCTCAGCAACAGCTCCTCCACACATGGTGTTAATCGACACATCTTTTCGCAGAGAGCTTAAGGAGGGGAAACGGTCTCAAGTGATGGCACTTCACACTCAGCACTTGACATTTCTGAGGTACTTCACAGGCATTAGCTAATTAACCCTGGAGTCTGTTTAGCCCCCAAAAGAACTCCCAGAGGCTCCACTTGTACCCCCTGGGGAGTTTGACACCCTTCTGAGGCTCAGAATATCAGAAGCAGGGAGCCAGGACTGCAGGTAGCCTCTCGCCAACTCTCTCACTTGCAGGTGACTCAAATGGCTGCCAGGCAAACAGCAAGTGAACCTGAGAGATGAAGTTCTCACAGCATCTGTCAGGTGCTTCCCAGGAAAGAGACAGGAGGATGGAGAGGTGGGGGGCGGGAGACTGTTATCTACTCGGTTCCTGCTAGGTATTGCTCATTGTGTACTTTATTTTTAGAGGAGCATTTTTAGTGGCTTATCATTTCACCCTTGAAATGACCCTGTGATAGAGACACTTATCTTAGGTTGGAATTGCCCAGGAGGAGTCCCTGAGACAAGGATCCAGTGCAAGCATTTTATTTAGGATGCAACCCCAGGGAGCACCAGTTAGGCAGAGGAAAAGAGAGACAAAGAAGGGATAGAGCCAACCGAGGATGTGTTGTAGAGACTCCTACTGTGGCCAGCGAGGCTCTATCTGCTGGATGTCCTAGTGAGGGATCCTCCACTCCTGCCAGTTGTGAGTTGAGGGGGCTCCCAAGGCATTAACAGGCCCATGCCACATGCATACTCAGGTCAATCAGAAGGCCCTTAGACAAACACTCTCAAGTAATTGTATCAGACACTGCCAGGGTGGAATTCGCAGGAATGGTCAGTGCTGAGAGAGGTGGACAGACCATCGGCAGCATCTAGTACAATATTGCTATTCCTATCTTCCCAGATGAGGAACCCAAGACTCAGAGAAGGGTCTTGGCCAAAAATCACACAAGTCAATTTGCCTCCAAACTATTAGTTCGTTCCTCTGCCTATTGACAAAGTCTGGAACCAAGCAGGAGACCCCTTCCTGAGCAGCATCTATTCTTCCTTTAGCAAGGCCCATTCTCCTCAGCCCTTTAATGCATTTAATAACTTTGTGAAGTACAGAGCTACAGGGTTTCAAAGGGCTATAAATTCCCCACCACGCTGCCACAGCTCCTGCTGCAGGGTTCGTGTGCTGTTTTCTCTCACACAAGCAAGTGGTAAGCATTTATCCCCGGCTGGAGAACTGAATTTGGCAGGAGAGATTTCTGTGGATTTGGGGAATTAATTTGCCAAGTATCTTCCCCAGCACAAATGCTGAGGACATCAACAAAGTGTAGAGAGGTGTAGGCAGCCTAGTGATTGTGAGCCAAATCATCTTCTGTAAGTGTTCCCTCTAATCCTGAGAAGAAATGCAACATTTCTCTGCTTTCACACCCCACTGGGTACTGTCTTCTCCTCCCCCAATTAGCACTGTCCTGTCAGGTTCCAGCCCAGGAGGGAAGCTGGGGTCAAAGAGGTGCTGGGGTGGCCAGACAAAAAAGAGATCTGGGATCAGGTGTGTTCCCTAGGGTAGAACATGTACTTAGTGTGGCTACCAGGAATAGAAAATTCACAAGCAAGCAGAAGGGTCCCTAAGCAATAGCAAGCAATGAGCATCAGGTGGGTTTAGCTACAGATAATGGGCAAGAGAGTTATCAGAAATTTCAGAAAGGGAAATAGGCAGAGATGTGGCATGTAGATAGGCAGGCATAATAGTCATTCTCTTACAAGGGCATGCTGGAGATGACTTACATTGTTCTCAAAAGGCCATCACTAAATTTTTAGAAACTCAACAAGTTAAATATAGCCATTATTGAAAAACTAAAGTATATAAGTGCTCGCTTCGGCAGCACATATACTAAAATTGGAACGATACAGAGAAGATTAGCATGGCCCCTGCACAAGGATGACACGCAAATTCGTGAAGCGTTCCATGTTTTTGGGAGCAAGTTAGACAAGAACCTAGTATAAAGGAACCATGGACATGGACAACAGGTGGGATTGACTTTGGGGGGAATGGATGGGTGGGGAGGGGGACAGAGGGGAGCAAAAAGAGGATGGATGTAATACAACAACAATAAAATTAAAAAAAAAAAAAAAGAAGAAGAAGAGGCTAAAAAAAAACACTAAAGTATATAAACTTACAATTAAAAAGTATATAAAGGACAAAGGTTAAAATACCAAAAACTTATTTCTCAACTATCTTACTACATCTTACTATTATCTGTATGGTTGGCTTAATTTATTGCAATAAATCTGTTATCTCTGTGTGATGGAAATTCTTTATCACAGCAATTGTTGTGAAGGTCTTGAAATGACCCATGTTGTATTTACACCACAGAAATTGGGAAATGCTAGAAGCTGGAGCTTTCTTTTTCTTTCTTTTTTTCTGGAAAACCAGTGTTTATTAGTATTTACCAGCACACTACTGGTGATTGCTACCCTAAATCAAACACTTCCTCCTCATCTGGCACCATGCTAAACATCTCACACTTATTTCATCACAACCTGAGCAAAGCACACCCATATGGCATGCCAACTGTTAAAATATTGAATTGTTTCCATTTTGGTGAGCAAGTAGCTGCTGTTGCAAGCCTTCTTTGTATCTTCCTTCTTCTAGCCACCCAGCTCCTACCCCAATGCCACTAAATGCAACTGCCTGAGCCTCCTAGTGCTGGCTGATGGCCAGTGTTGATGCAGTACTAGTTGTCAATATTCTTGCCATACCCTCTGTTTACAACTATGCTATAAATTAGAAGTTATCGTTATCCCCATTTTACAGATGAGGAAACTGAGGCTCTAAGAAGCTAAAACAACTTGCCTAGAGTCATGCAGCTGACAAAAAACAGAACTGGGATGAAGCCTGCACACAGACAGTGTTCCTAACCATGAGGCCACACCATTTCTCTTTGCATGGAGGATTAGAGACTAATGGCAGGGGGCTGGGCTCCAAGCCCTGGGGGAGGAATAAAACAAAATGAGGTCTCTGTTCAGGTAGCTAAGGAGGGCCCTGGGCTAAAGGGACAAGGGAAGACCCAGTTAGCAAAATAGCAGGACTTATCTAAAGAGCAAGGCAAGCCCTAGTTACTAGAATTAGACAGCACGAGAGAGGGACAAGTGGCAAAAATGTCCTGGAGGCACAAGTGCTGATTGATATCTGGCCTAGAACTACTGAGGTCTCTAATTAAGACTGGCCCATGAGGCCAGGGTGGTTCAAGAGTCCTCACAGCTAAGCCACTAGATGCTATCAGGGTTGGAGTGATGCTGGGGAGGACCAGGAACCAGAGGTCTCTCCTCTTCTCCTTCCCTTCCCCCTCCCCTTTCTCTCCTTACCTCCCTTCTCCTCCCCTTCCCTCCTACACTCAACCTGAGTCTTTTAGAGTAAAATGTAAAATACCATGTCTGCCCTCAAGAAGCTTAAAATCTGAGTTAGTTTGCAGATTCATATGAACAACATAAATACTAAGTATTTGATTAAAACACAAGTGAGGTCATAAAGCAGGTAGTCATAGCTGAGAGACAACAGAAAAACCTAGAAAACCCAAAGCTAGATGCCTTCATGTGTTGGGCATGCCAATGATTGGACTACAGAAAGATTTTCCCATCACTACAATTCTCAGACATAATACGTACCATTATAAGACTAAATCACTGAGTTAGCAGCTTCTTGGAAGAAAATAGTGCTGCAGCATAAAACATATGCAACAATTACAAGAGGCTTCCTGATTTCAAAAATGTGCGTTATAAGGTAGAAAAATATATCTCAATCCCATTAACAAATGAGCCAAAAACATTCAGGACCCAAATACAATAGGAAAGCTCACTCAACCCACACAAAGGACATTTCTAGAGCATTCAGGTCAGGAGATGGAGAAGTCTGCACCACTGTGTACCACAGGACTCCTACCACATAAGGCTACCACATAAAGATAGAAGGACAGAGAGTCAAAGCAGAGCAATCTAAGATGCAGAAACAAACAAAAAGAGTCACCTAAAATGGGGACACAAAAAATTAATTCCCGATCAAAAGGAAAGAATGAATCCCAAGCAAAAGAGCTAAATGGAATCGAAGCAAGCAAATGATCAGACTTAGAGTTCAGAGTGATGGTTATAAAGATGCTCAAGGAACTTAATGAGAACTACATCAGCATGAAAAAGGACATATAGACTATTAATAAGAACGAGTTGAAAATGAATAATGCAACATCTGGAATTAAGAATACACTAGAAGGAATTAAAAGCAGGCTAAATGGCCCTGGCTGGTGTGGCTCAGTGGATTGAGCACTGGCCTGCAAATCAGGGGGTTCTATTCCCAGTCAGGACACATGCCTGAGTTGCATGCAGTCCAGGTCCCCAGTTGGGAAGGCGTGAGAGGCAACCACACATTAATGTTCCTCTCCCTTTCTTTCTCCCTCTCTTCCCCTCTCTCTAAAAATAAATTTAAAAATTTTAAAGCAGGCAAAATGAAGCAGAGGAGTGAAAAAGTAGAAAAAACACCCAGTTGGAGCAACAAAATAAAAATAGACTTAAAAAGAACAAGGATACCCAAAAGTTGCTGGTTGGATTCCTAGACAGGGCAACATAACCAGGTTGCAAGCCAGGTCTTTGGCCAGGTCCATAGCTGGAGGCAGGTGAAAGGCAACCATACATTGATGTCTCTCTCTCTCTCTGCCTCTCTCCCTTCCCTTCTCTCTAAAAATAATAAATAAAATCTTTAAAAAAAATAATGAGGATAATTTAAGGGATATTTGGGACAACATGAGCGGTAACAATATTTGCATCATAGGGATACCACAAAGAGAAGAAGGGAAGCAAGGGATAGAAAACCTGTTTAAAGAAATAATGACAAAAAACTTCCCTAACTTGGTGAAAGAAAGTCACACAAATTCAAGAAACCCAGAGAGTCCCAATCAGGATGACCTCAAAGAGGCCCACACTAAGACACATCACAATTAAAATGACAAAGTTTAAGGACAAAGAGAGAATCAAAGGCAGCAAGAGATAGTTACATAAAAAGAAGCTCCATAAGTCTACCAGCTGATTTCTTAACAGAAACACTACAGGCCATAAGGGACCGGCATGAAATAATCCAAGTAATAAAAAGCAAGGACTTATAACCAAGGTGAAAAGCAACCATACATGAATGTCTTTCTCTCTCTCTGCCTCTCTCTCTTCCTCCCTCTCTAAAAATAATAAATAAAATCTTTTTAAAATAAATAAATAAATAAATAAAAGGTGAGATAAAGAGCTTCCCAGACAAAAATAAAAGGCTAAAGGAGCATATTTCCACCAAACCAGCATTGCAAGAGATGCTAAAGGGGTTGCTTTAAGAAGAATAAATAGAGAAAGAGAGAGGAACACAAGGGCAAAGGGGAAAAAAATGGCAATGGATAAGTACCTATCAATAATAACCTTAAATGTAAGTGGATTAAATGCTCAAAATAAATAAATAAATAAAACATAGGGAACCAGCATGGAAGAACAATGAACACGGACAAGTGGGATTGACTTTGAGGGAGTGTAGGTGAGTGGGGAAGGGGACAGAGGGGAGGAAAAAGGGGATGGATGTAATACAACAACAATAAAATTAAAAACATATATAGGGTAGCTAAATGGATAAGGAAACATGACTTGCAAATATGTTGCCTACAAGAGATCCACCTCAGGAATGCAGGCTGGTGCAGCCACTGTGGAAAACAGTATGGGGTTTCCTGAAAAAACTAAAAATGGAACTGCCTTTTGATCCAGCAATTCCACTACTTGAACTATACCCAAAGAATCCTGAAACACCAATTCAGAACAACCTATGTACCCCTATGTTCATAGCAGCACTATTTACAATAGCCAAGTGCTGGAAACAGCCTAAGTGCCCATCAGTGGATGATTGGATCAAAAAACTTTGGTACATTTACACAATGGAATTCTATATAGCAGAAAGAAAGAAGGAACTTGTACCTTTTGCAACAACATGGATGGAACTGGAGAGTATTGTGCTTAGTGAAATAAGCCAGTCAGTGAAGGACAAATATCATATGATCCCACCCATTACGGGACAATAATGAGCAAAACTAACAACAAGCAAAACAGAACCAAGTATATGAATACAAGGAATAGGCCTTCAGTGGTCAGGGGGAACGGGGTTGGGGGGAGGGGGAAGGTAGAGGCAAAGAAGGGGAGCAGCTTAGACAAGAACCTAGTATAAAGGAACCATGGACATGGACAACAGGTGGGATTGACT
>PVIW01003992.1:125657-147257 GCA_004026585.1 Noctilio leporinus | reverse complement strand
TTTGTCCTTCACTGACTGGCTTATTTCACTAAGCATAATACTCTCCAGTTCCATCCATGTTGTTGCAAAGGGTACACGTTCCTTCTTTCTTTCTGCTACATAGAATTCCATTGTGTAAATGTACCAAAGTTTTTTGATCCAATCATCCACTGATGGGCACTTAGGCTGTTTCCAGCACTTGGCTATTGTAAATAGTGCCGCTATGAACATAGGTGTGCATAGATTCTTATGAATTGGTGTTTCTGACAAGAAATCTTAAAGGATGAAAGGTTAAGTTCAGGAGCCCCAAAATTCAACCTTTGCCCTTTCCTTCCACCATCCCACCCCATTCCCTCTATTCACTAGGAAGAAGTACCATCTAAAAATTATTAAGATAAATGATGAAATAATATCCATACATTCCAGAATAGCCACTGATAGGTGTTTGCTTCAAATCATTATTAACTATTGGACTTTTCATAAACAATACACTATAAAGATGCTTAGTCATTTCTTTGGGTCAAGGACTAAGTGTGAGGCCAGAGTTTACCCAAAGCTCGCAATCAAGCTGAGCAATTATAAAACACTGTGGATCAGGAAAGGGCAGGAGTGGCAGAGATAACATTAGGACCTCTGGCAGGTAATGAGTTGATCTAACATACTTCTGGGACACTGAAATCAGGATTTAGAAATAAAATAAAAATTTTACACTATTTTCCTTGCACCGAAGATGTAATTGACCTGTTTTTCTTGTATAAAATTATTCCCCTCTTATCCCCAAGAAAAACCTGTTCTGAGAATATGTAAAAGCCCCTTAAGTGTGAAGCACATCTTAATTTTAAAGGAACATATTAAAAGCACCAAAGTCCTTTCATTTTTAGAAAATGCAACGCTCAGTTTTGCCTCAGAAAAGTTTAATAAATATGACATTATCCTTGAGAACCTCCCAAATTCTAAGTTCAATTCATCCAATGTAAATAATGTTTTAAAATCCAGTCCCAGCAATACCAGTTTTTTTTTCCAAAAAATGTTTAATGGAAAGAAATAATTATTTTCCTAAAACGACTTTAAAATGCCATAGAAGTGATGAGTCAAGTTCCCAAATGTCAAAGCAGAACAAGACAAATGACCAGAGAGGTGTAAACCAACTGCTGTCCCAGTTCAGAGGAGGAGGTGGAATTATGGCTGCTTGCGTGTCATCTTCTTCAAAGAAAAGGGGAGCTGGTATGAAAATAAAAAGGGGAGTACCTTTTAAAGGTCATGGATTGATAGCAAATAGTAAACCTAAAAAGACAATTTTACCAACAAAAGTGATGTGATTGAAGATACTAGCAAAAGGGTGATCAATATGTACATACCAACTACAACAGTAAGCCTTTCCAATAACATGCTGTCTTCAACACTAGTTCTTACTTCACTATAAACAGCATTCGTTCACTTCTAATTTATGTATTAGTTCTTTCAATAAAACTACTGAGTGATCTGCTAGGCTCTAGAGGCACAAAGTGAGCAGAGGAAGATTATGATTTTTTCTCATGAATGTTGCATCTCCACAACATAAGAGGACCACAATAGCTGTGTACAGTGTGAGTACAGTATGCATTTGTACATGTAAGTATAACCTCTCAAATATTTCAATAACAATTAATTCTAAGACATTTACCTAGAAACGTAGATCATTTGAAAAAGAAAGAGACAAAGACAGAGAGAGGGGCTGGTAGGCGGAGCCTGGGAAAGACTGACAAGAAGAGTGTCCACTGGGTCAGAGAAAGGAATCAGACTAGTCTATGAAAAGGAGAATCTATCAGACTATTTCAACAAGGGCTCATATTGCCGAATTTCTAAGTAGACATTTTTACTTCTCAGGTAAAAATACAAAAAATTAAAGTGGCCTTATTAGCCTATAGCTGGTTTTACCTAATAATACCCTTTTCAAATTTAAAAAGTTGTAGGCAGAAAGATAAAGGGACATAACTTGTTACTGAAGTGAGACTTCATACAAGATGAAAACAAAGACAATTTTTAAATTGGAAAGAAAAACCACGTAAGTAGTACAGTGACCAGAAGAGAAGCAGCGCAGTTGGAAAGTATTTATACAATCAGATTCCAAGATGTGGAATTTTGCTACTCCACTTGAGAATGTGAGTTCCAAACCGCCTATTATTCATTTTACTAATGTCTAAATGAGGAAAGGGTGAAATGAGCAGGTCAAGAGATCTTCCTTAAGGGCCCTGTGAGTTTCATAAAATTTTAGGGAATCCTATAAAGTTTAAAAGAAAAATGAAAGCATTAACATAATCTATAACCAGTTATTCACTTTTTAAGTTAATTAAGTATTTTCAAAATCTGCCTTTAATTTCTCTAAAGGGAGTCTTAGGTAGAGTGGGCTTTTGTAATTAAGTACATCAAGGGAAGCACGAATGATATCTAATGATAGTGAAAGCTTACTCATGGTAGTTTCTTTTTATATATAATTTATTGAGAACTGTAATATAAAAAGGCATACTGTTAAGAGAAGTTAAATCATTCATAACCTGTATCTTGACTAGCCTTCTGTTTTATTTGCCCATATTCCTTTTCATTATTTGTTCATTATTTTATATATGAAAATTGCAAACACACTAAAATGCACTGTCACATTTAACTTTTTTTATTTCATATAATATAAAACTTTCAGGTTATAATTGTCACAATTATTATTTCATGAGGTACACCTGGGAGCTTGTGAGAACTACAGAATCTGAACACTTGAACATGATTTCCAGGGGACATGTATGCACATTCAAGTTTGAGAAGCAAAGACTTAGAGGATACCCTTATCATGACTGTGTGCCATGGTGTCTGTCAGTCCATGTGACAATATAAGCAGTCAACCTGGATTCTCCTTACAGCTTGAAGTCCAGCAAAAGCTGACCCTTCATATTGTACTTTTTTGCTGGTGATTGGAAGAGCAATTTTGCAATTTTATCACATGTGTAGACCATCACTGAGCTGGTGGCCAGGGGACATTTTAAGTAATGACCTTGAAATTATATTAGAGGGAGATACAGCAATAGAAACCTCTCTAAGAACAGGGATAAAATTAAAATGCTACTGATGCAAGGAAATTCAGGCAGCTTGGATGAAGTGCAGATCACTAGGGACACTATCAAGTCATTCAAATGTATCTGATTGTAGCAATTGCTGGTGACATTTTTGGGCACAGCTGTAACTCATTAATAACCTCACCCTTTTCTGACTTCTTCAAGTGAGTCCCTCAATTCATCTTGATGAAAAGGGTTGTCTCTGATGTAGGCTCAGCTGCACCAGGTCTTCGCAAATCCACTTTCTTCCCTGGCATCGTGCATCAGATAATAGAATATTCATTGTTCACATAAAACCATATGCTGCTTTGGCACAAATCCCCTATCATTCAATATTTAAAGCTGTGGTGGGTCCTCTGATACTCTCTGTCAAAATCCTAGGGATAGCATACTAAGTATAATGGCAAGACTTAAAACATCTACTATTGCCTTTCCCTTTGCTATATGTTCCAATATTTCATAAGCTCACACTGAAATACTATATAATAAAGTTATATAAAACATTTCATCCAAAGGCAATGAAAAGACTTCTAATTTAAAACAGTGTCTAGCCCTGGCTGAATGGCTTAGTTGGTTGGAGTGTTGTCCCAGGCACCAAATAGTGTGGGTTCAAAACCTAACCAGGGTGTATACAGGAGGTAACCAATCTATGCCTCTCTCTCTCTCTCTCTCTCTCTCTCTTCCCCACTTTCTAAAATCAATAAACATATCCTTGGGTGAGGATATAAAAAAGTAATAAAATAAAATAGTGTCTGGTTCATACCTGTGACATTAACCTACTATAGAGAAAAGTAGGGATAGGACAGCAATGTATCTGGGGAATGTAGTTTTTCTAAATGGACTGTCAGCCAGCCAGCAGTAAACAGCCGATCTACTTGTGAACAAATGTTCAAACTGAAGTAAATATATACCCATATAAAAATTAGTATTTTTACACTACTCAAATTGGTAAAATATTTGAAGATAGATACATTCAGTATTGGTTAGGGTGTGAAGAAACAGGCATGTTTATATATTTTTGGTATAACTTATACTGCTTTTTTGGAAAGCAACTGGACTTTCTATTAATAATGAATCTTAATAAGGCCTTTGAATAATTCTACTTCTAAAAATCTGACTAAAAATATTTTTCACATACATGTAAAATAATTTCTACAGAAATATGCACAACACTGTTGTATGTATAGTAAAAAACTGGAAACAATGTTAAGTATCTGCAGAATTTTTACATAAATGATTATATAGCAATCTCACGAAGTCACAAGAAAGAATGAGATAGATTTATAGTCATTGAGATAGAAGATCATTGTAAATGATCAATTTAAAAAGCAATTTGTGAAACAGTATGTTATAATTTTATGTAAGTAACAAACCTTAGAGGTTGGTGTGTATACTTGTTTATGAAAGTGTGTATAGTGTATATTGTATTTTTGGATTTTCAGAAATGTGTAATTTATATAAAGATCTTTAGTAGTATAAATGCACAGGGTGTGGTCTGGGAAAATATACAATAAACTTTAAAGAAGCTAATATTCTTTAAAAGAATATTAGGGCAAAAAACTGAAAAGTGAAACCTAATTATTTACGTTCTCTAACTCCATGTTATCTATATTTCTATATAAACAGTAATTTTTGATTAAAAATAACATTGGAGACAAATTTATAATTATATAGTTTAAAGTGGTTATATCTCAATGGTCAGATTCTGGGTTTAAATTTCTTACATATTTCTGTATTTTCCAAATTTTCTATGGTGAACACATATTACCATTGTAATCACAAAAAATGGTATTTTAAATTTAGCATGTCAATTTTGTTTCTATCATCTTAAAGAAGAAAAATAACTTGAAAAATTACACAAATATTAAGACTTTTGGTTAATGAACTCTAATGTTTCTTCAATTCTGTGGCATTTAAATTGCTTTCTATAAGTTATACTTTTTTTTTAAAGATGTTATTTGTTATTCTTAAAGAGAGGGGAAGGGAAAGAGGCAGAGAGGGAGAGAGACATCAATGTATGGTTGCCTTTTACCTGCCTCCAGCTACAGACCTGGCTGGAGACCTGGCTTGCAACCTGGTTATGTGCCCTGGCTGGAAATTGAGCCAGCGATCTTTGGGTTCACAGGCTGGTTCCTTATCCACTGTGCCACCAGCCAGGGCTTCTGTAAGTTATAGTTTGCACTGATAAAGATATAAAAACAAAAAAGAAATGAAAATCTTCTAAACCCTAGGAGATGCAGGCTAAAACAGTTATATATTGCCAGTCACCTAAAATGGATGAGCCCTGGCTGGTGTGGCTCAGTGAATTGAGCCCATAAACTAAAGGGTAACTGGTTTTATTCCCAGTCAGGGCAAATGCCTGTACCCAGGTCCCCAGTTGGGGGCATGTGAGAGGCAACCACATATTGATGTTTCTCTCTCTCTGTTTCTCCCTCCCTTTCCTTCTGTCTAAAAATAAATAAAAATATTTTTAATTAAATAAAATAGATGATATTGGCAAGGATTTTGAACTATCCAACAATTAATAAGGCTATATTACAGCAGGTAAGAGATTTATCTTAGCATTTTTTCTGCAAGCTAAGTCAATAGAGCCATGAACTCTCACATTCTAGACAATTCATGTCATTTGAGAGCATCCATGCTCAAATTCCTTCTGTGCTTCCACCAATCCTGATGGGGTTACAATGTGACCAACTGTGTTTATGGGGCCCTCACAGAGGTTACATTGAAGATACTGAGCAACATAGTGCCACCTGTGAACCACTATTTATAAAGAGACCAAAGGGGGCACCTAATAGCAGGACAAGGCAAAGGAAACCTAGCCACCTGGAATGCTAGGAAAAGCAGCAGGTGACAAAAGGATCAAGAAAAACAATGGTGGTGTGGAATGTGCAGCATCACCAGCAGTGTCAGGCAAGGATGGTTCATCCACAGAAGCAAGGAGGCTGATAGCCACACATTAACTTGTTATCCTCTAATGCATGCTGTTGCTCAAGAGATCACCCCTTCAAGTATGAGTCATCTCACAGAGAGACTGTGAATAGCAATAAAAATACATTTAACAACATGCAAAACATTCTATGTGGCTTATGTGTATACACAGGTAGCAAAGATAAATAGAAAAGCAAAGGAGAGAGTGATCACTGAAGGATACATGAGGAACATTTAATGGTGCATTGAGGGTTCTTTCTAAAGTTTGGTAGTGGGTATATGGGTATATACAATATTTTTAACACATTCCCCTAAGATTTAAATATTGTGAAAATAACTACAAATTAAAGCAGTTAGACAACAGATCCCCTCCCTCACTCCAAAGAGCAGATTTACTGCCTCTCCTCAGTTCTGGCTGGAGATAAAATACTGGCAAAGTGGAGACAGTGATGCAGAGTTGAGACTGAGTAATGCAAAGCCTCATTAGGGGACAGGCTCCTATAAAGAACACCAGAGGGTGACCTGCAAATCTGCAAACCTGATACTACAAACAACCCTTTCCCTGGTTCCCTTCCTAAGTAGGGGCTGAGAACCCTGGGAGCTGGGCCTTGACTATCTGGGCAAGAGCCAGTTGGGTCTTCCCTCAGGGCTGGCACCAGATGACCTCCTGGTAAAGCCCCCAGCAAGCGCCCCCCACCATCCTGGAGCTTTGTGTTAGCTCATTCTTAAATGTGGGCTGCAGCCAAGGACCTAACACATCTTCAACACAAAAGACATCAGAACAGTATCTTTAAAAAGCAACCCAGAAAAAAAGGCTGTGCAGAGTGAAGAAAAATCCACAAGATTATGAAACAACCCCCAACCTATCATTTATATCCTTAAAGGCATAAGAGGAGATCACATTTATAAAGCAAGAATAGGATGCTGTAAGGAGGAAAAACTAGAAACACACACAAAAAAGGACTTCTGGAAATCTAAACACATAGCAGTAATAAAAAACTCATTAAGTAGGATACACTTGAGAAAATATCTCAGAAAATAGAATTAAAAAGAGATCAATAGGAGAAAAAGGATGAAGGATGCAATATCTAAATAATAGGCATTCCCAAAGAAGCAACAGAAAGAAAAATAAGTTAACACAATTTCTCAGAGCTCAGGGCCAGAAGTTTCCCCATAAAAGAGACTCCTCGCCACCTCAGAGCCGACACGTCCTCTCTCAGGTCCTGCACTGTTCTAGGTGCTTGGGAGATGGTGGCAGTAGATAAAAATACAGACAAATATTTAATAGGTATGACAGAACAAAGGAAAATGAAAGAGAGTAAGGGGGTAAAGCAGTAAGGGAGCTGTTACTATCTATTTCATTAATCAGTGCAAGTAGAGATCCACTAGGATTCAAGGTAGTAGGAAAAACTCAGAGCTAAGCAATATAGAGGGACAATGAATGGCGCAAGAATACAGAAATTACCAGTAATTTTAACTGAGGCCACAGGGACTGAGATTATATTCAGTCTAAGGAATATCAGAAATTTGTCACTGATAGAAAAATCCTCCTACAATATGAACACTAATAGAACCAGTTTTGTGGCTGAAAATAGGAGATATGAATTTTATAGCCATAAATGTCCTGAAACTACTTTCTTCTGGAACTTTATTTAAGATTTGTCTTGTAGGGAAAGCTAGACCACTAAAAAGCTACTTTGTAATAAGAACTACCTTTCCAAAGGACATGTTTAAAGATCAAATTAGACCTAGAATTTTCCAAAGGTCCTTGGGGCCCTGTTTCCCTGTCTTTTCTCTCTGGGCTGGGTCACCTGCTCTCTGTCAAGAAGCAGCTACAGGCACAGGCGTGGGACTCAATGAAGGTTGTGCTGTAATCACAAGTTGCTATCACTGTGAGAAACAGCACAAAAATGACAGCATGGTCCCTGACCTCGGCTTCTTTGAGGCTGGGTCACGAAGCCAAAATGATCGTGTACCAGGTTCTATAAAGGCTGTGTTGAGCAGGTGTATCTTTCACAAGTGACCTGATCAAAGTAACCTAGATAGCAAAAGGAAAGTTTAAAAGTCACCAGCTTCACTTTATGTGTGACTGGGGTCCTGCATGTTCTCAGACAGGATTTACTTTCTGAGAATCCTAAGGAAGGCAAATTGGTCTCTATGAAACTACCCTTTAATGCTCAAAGGCATTCCTGACTGAGAGCCTTTGGATGGAAAATATAAAGACAAAAGAGGAAAATCAATGTTGGTAGACAGAACAAGATGCAATTAGGGAGCTGGGGCCAGGAGTGAGTAAGTCACACTAAGAAAAGGAGAATCTTCTGGGAAGTGACATTGGAGAAGAATTTGTTTCTAATCAAAGCCATTTTTATTTCAGTGGCACCTTAAAAAGATGCTGAGCGCCTTACAACAGTGGCAGCACCAAAGGTGAGATACTTTGTTATTTAAAAAAATATTTTTAGGTTCTCACTCAAAAGTATGTTTGCTGAATTTTAGAGAAAGAGAGAGAGAGAGAGAAACATTGATGTGAGAAATAATAAATAATGATTGGTTGTCTCCCATATATGCCCTGACTGGGGATGGAACCCACAACCTAGGTGTGTTCCCTGATAGGGGATCAAATCTGAAACCTTTGGTGTACAGGATGATGCTATCTTTGTGCCACCTGGCCAGGACTAGGTTGGGATGCTTTAGCACCCCAAGAACTGGATTTGTTTCAAAACTGTCTAGACATTCATAAATGGAGAAATACATAAGGAAAAAAATTACATAAAATAGAAATAAAGTCATCGTTCCTTAAATTGCTGGTATTTCCTAAGTAATATAAGTGCATTTCCTTGGCAAACACAACTTCAAAACAAGCCCCTTAGCAATTCCTTCCAACTAGGTTGTTGTCCCTGAGCCCCACTGATATGAGTTTTGGGAGTAGCTGCTACTTGGTTAAACCACCAATTATGCAACAAGTTCTTCCTAAGTGATGGTCAGGTCATTTTCCTCCTTCGAAAAGTGTCCTACCCAGAATGTATAATTCCAAAGTAAAGGCATAAGGTAACTACTCATCTTTCTTTCCCTTTCCTGAAACAAGATAGTGTGCTCATCACAAAAGCCAGCATGTGAGGAGCATGCGTTCCACGTGTGAGTGTCCTTGCTCCCCAACCAGATGAGCCTCTGTTCTGACAATTACTGCTGTCATTGGGACGCTCTCTCCTGCCGGAATGCACTGAACTGAGGATCACCATCTTCCCACTGTGGGGACTGGGATATATTGCTGGAGCGCAGGCTAAGGATGGCTTGGATTTCAGTTTAGAAGAAATGAATGGAGGTTTATTGCCAATATTCCAATAATATTTAAGAGAATCTGAGCAGAACATCTTTCTAAACTCTGCTTCCTTTGTTCAAAGAATTTAATTCAGGAGAGAAAAAAAGGAGCAACTGTTTAAGAGGATTTCATAGGTTCTTCCAGAGACAGCTTCATTGTCAGAGAACCTGTTGCTGTCACATCTCTCCAGACCTTCCTAGCTGAGTGGACCCATTGCTTGGAGCATCCTGGAAATAAGCCCTGCTGTTCTACTGTTTCCCATGTCCGATTTCTGCAGAGATTACACTAAGAGCAAATGCAATTCAGTAAGTCAATTGAGTAGGTTCTATCTCCCTAGAGAAAAAAGGCACACATTAACATCATTGTTAACTTAATGACTGACGTGTACATAATAGGTGTTTAGGCATTTAATAACTGCTCTGTCTGCTTAGGTCTTAAAAATATTTTTTCCTGATCTAACAGAGAAAGCAACTTTTTCTTCTTCAGTCAAGGCCTGGCATCTTGGGAGCTTGCAGCCTTGCTTTCTGAAGGTGGTATTATGATAAATTTATTTTGAAATGAATTTGTCTCCTAAAATGTTATTAAAAATTCTTTATCTATGTCTCAGGTGACTTTTTCACTGATAGTAAAATTCCAAAAATGCTTAAGAGATTTTTCTTGACATTTTTTATGTATACTCAAGGGAACTTTATATATATATATATATATATATATATATATATATATATGGCATATATTTGTATTTCCTTGTATACATACATACATATATGACATATCATGTGACGTATGTATGACTGAGGCAACACATGCACTGTGAAATATGCTACTAGTATTTCAATGAGATGAAGAATGTATGCATTCAACTCAGTGATCATCTGTTAGCTCTATTAATTTTGGACGCAAAGAGGAATCACTGCTAAGTGAACTGAATGGTGGTAATGACTCCATAAAGAGAGCCCAATTTCCAGTTTTATAAATAATTCTACTCATAAACAAAGCATGCACATTCAGTGATTTGAATTTCAATATACATCTGTAATTGGGTATAGTGTTATTCGGCATAGCTGTGTTCCACAAGGAGCTGCTTATAAACACTTCCTTTGGGACCAGTTCTGACCATTTCAGAAACTCAGAAAATATACAAAGAGAATAAAAAACAGTAAATGAAATGTTGTTACATTTCAGCCATGAAGAAAAAAGCATTTCCCTCATAAGGAGTGGTTCTCAAAACACGGGCCAGGGGCAGTAGCATCAACAAATGCAAATTTTTCTAAATGGTGTTAGGAATGCATTCCTGGGCCCTATCCCAGATTTATAGAGCTGTGGGGGTGGGACCAGTACTCAGTTTTAACAAGGACTGTTTTAGATTGTCACTGATAGAAAAATAGCTGCCAACTTTTACAGTTCACATGCGAGACTCAGCCCATGTTGGTATTTTGGGGTGAAAAATACTGAATTATGATCAAAATTATACAATTTCCAACCACCAAATGAACTGTGGGTTAGGCTGATTTTATATTTTAGTAATATCAACACTGTTTTAAGAGAAATCACATGGTCAGAGTCAGCCCAGAAATGAGGTTGTCTATTAAGGTCCCTGTTTGCTGCTATTACCTTCAGATAAGTCTAGGTGTGCATCCCACTTAGCCTGGTTCTAGCTAACCTTCAACTCTCCCCAAACTATGAGGTTGCTGTTCAGCTTAGAGCCAGGTTTCCTGTGCTCGCCCATCAGAACCAGCCACTCAGGGCAAGGGCTTTCATTTTATGACCATGGTGATTAATAAAGAATGGCAGATGCAAGGAAAGAAAATCATTCAAGAATACAGAGAGCCTCAGAAGACTCAGTAGCTGGATAAAAGTCAGCCCACCCTTCTCATTTTCATGAAGTTGCCATGGTGATGATAATGCACCTGAAGTCAAGGACAATCACCCCATGAACCTCCATTCCCCTGAGGATGTGTAGGGCCCTCTGTGGACTCCACATTCTACTCTGTGCTCTAGGTATTTTTATTTTGCTGCCTTTCTTTCATGTCTAACAACTTGCAAGTTCAGATGACATTGCAGAATAACTATTATCATAATTTCACTTTTTACAATTCCATGGTGGGGGAGTTCTATCTACTCAGAATCTGGAGAGAAGACTTTAAAAAGTTTAGGCATAATTACCATTCCTGTGAATATAACAACATGAACTACCTATTTACACATGTGGATAATTTTTATCTCTGTACATCTAATGATCAATGAAACAAAGAAAAGGGAGAACATTTT
This sequence comes from Noctilio leporinus, assembly GCA_004026585.1. Classification (NCBI taxonomy): domain Eukaryota; kingdom Metazoa; phylum Chordata; class Mammalia; order Chiroptera; family Noctilionidae; genus Noctilio; species Noctilio leporinus. Next base: position 135,677 of record PVIW01003992.1, on the reverse strand, counting down.
TAAAAGTTTAGAGAACTTCTCAGAATCATCTACAAAAGAAAGGAGAAGTGGAGGATAAGGGGAAAATCTTTACTGGGTTTCAAAATAGAAAAATTCTATCTCCCAAATGTAATTAATGTTCCTTAAAAAAGTGATTCTCCCCATCCAAGCCTCCTGATATACTAGTTAGGGAGGTAGAATCAGAAGATGACCACATAAGGACCCCACAACCTTGGGACCAAGGGGGCCCCAAGCCAAATTATAAAATAGGAGAATTCTTTTTTGATGTCACCATATGGAATCCCAATCTAATTCCTCCTTGTTCAACTTCAGTTGGGCCATGCTGTTAAGGTAATTTCCTGGAAGGTTATCAACAATTAACAGTTTTAGTCATTACTGCTAAAATTCCACCTTTATATCTCCTTTTTTGCTTGAGATAATCATACTTTAACAGTGTTTACTTAAAAGTCATGTTTTCAGCGGAGTCTTTCCTGACCAAACTATAAATCACAGCTCCCTTTCCAAACTCTATGTATTGTTTTCTTTTTCCTCTATGGCACATATTGTCATTCCAAAATTATACTTTTTATGCATTTATTTATTTTCTGTCTGTGTCGGGGAGTTTGTTTGACCAACTGTTGTATCCACAGAGCCCTCAAGACTGAGTGACATAGCTGAGGCCCTGAAAAGTTTGTCAAATGAATGAAATTCTGGAAAACTGTAACTTCTAGGCCCAAAATTGACTCATCAATGCTAGAATGTAATGCATCAAACCCAGCAATGAGATGGGATGTGGAGAATTTGTCCAAAAAGTCTTTCAAGTCTTACTACTTCAATCAATTTATACACTTTACCTAGAATAAAGAGACCAGAGCTGCCAGGGGATAGGCATGACTATCTTTGGTTATTTTAATAAACTTCTTCACAGCAGAGCCACATCACAAAGAGATTACAATCATACTAAGGTCTTTTTAAAAAATATGTCTTTACTGTATTTTTCCATTACTATGTATGACCTTATATCCCTCTCTCCATAATCACCAGACTGTTGTCTGTGTCCATGAGTCTTTTTCCTTTTTTCTCCATTCCTCCATCCCTAACCAACCTCCCCAGAGCTGCCAGCCTGCTTTTTATCTATGAATCTGTCTCTATTTTGCACATATGAGTGCAATCATATAGTATCTGTCTTTCTTTGACTGGCTTACTTCACTTAGCATAATATTCTCTAGTCCCATCCATGCTGGGACTAGAAGGATAATTTTTCTTCTTTTTTTATGGCTAAGTAGTATTTCATTGTGTAAATGTCCCATAGTTGTTTTATTCACTCATCTACTATGGATGCTTAGGCTGCTTCCATATCTTGGCAATTGTAAATAATAATAATAATGCTATAATGAACATAGGGGTGCTTGTGTTCTCTTGAATTAGTGTTTCAGGTTTCTTTGGATAAATTCCCCCAAAGTAATACATCAACAAAATAAACAACCCACTGAATGGGAGAACACATTTGCTGATACATCTGATAAGGGGTTAGTATCTAAATTTTATAAAGAATTTATAAAACTCAACATCAAAAACTCAAACAATCCAACTAAAAAATAGGCAAAGGAGCTGAATAGATACTTCTCCAAAGAGGACATACATACAGACACATGGCCAACAGACATATGAAAATATGCTCAACATCACTACTCATCAGAGAGATGCAAATTAAAACTACAGTGAGATATCACCTTACATCGGTCAGAAGGGCTATCATCAAGAAATCAATAAACAACAAGTGCTGGTGGGGATGTGGAAAAAAGGGAACCCTAGTGCACTGTTGGTGGGAATGCTGGCTGGTGCAGCCACTGTGGGAAGCAATATGGAAATATCTCAAAAAATTAAAAACAGAACAACCTTATGAAACATCTATTCTGACTTCTAATCTGACTCATATACAAAATTATTTATAATAGGGTCTTCACCCATCCACATATAGCTGAAATGCTGATACAGACAAATATACTACAAAGCTGTGCACCATCACAAAACAAATGCAAAATGCTGAGCCTGTCTGCTAGGGACACTAATTCTTAAAGAGATTAGCTTCCTAACTCTGTGACAACATAGATAATTATAGCATCATGTTTATTATGCTGTAGCTAGCAAAGCATACATTCATTATAATGTAATTCTCCCTGCTCCTGGGGCTTCCGTACAAATAGAGATGTTAGGGTTTAGATTGGGTCATGATAGCACAAAGCCTCAGTTTGGGGATTGAGCAGGGAATGCTCAGGGGAACCCAATGATAGCCCTGGCCTGGCAGGTGGCTTTGTGTTTCTGCCAGGCCTTGATGCTGTCTCCTGTTGTCATGAGGCTAGCCTTAACCTTCAGCTAACAGTCATGATCGGTGTGACGACACAGCACATGTTGGATGTCCGTCTCATTTCTCATGAATGCCCCTGATGAACAACAGTTTAACAGAGCCCCTGGCTAAACAGAGCCACATTCAAAAAAGCATCAAACCAGGAGCTTTCACCAAAGAACAGATGCCCACATTAGTCAAAAGAGCCTATCTGGTGGGGCCCACAAGGAGATTCTAAATGACAATGTGTCTTCCCAGACGCACTGAGGTGTGGTGTTATTAAGTCCCGACTTCATTACTGTCAGCGGAGGAAACTGAACAGTCATGATAGCACTTGGCAGGCAGCTGGACAGACGGGACGATCCAGACTTCTCCTTCCCCAGGAAGGCGCGTGAGTTTGTGCAGCTGAGAACGGCCTTCACCCCAGGAAGGCAGGCAGAGCTGCTGCACAGCTGCTCAGAGCCTGGTGATTGCTCTTCCATCTGTCTCTGCATCTCTGCATCTCCAGTCAGAGCAGGCACCCTTTGAGCAGGGGGTTGCGAGAAAAATCCCACCAGCCAGTTACTTACTGTAAACCATCTCTACTGTATGTTGATGCATCTTAAACTACATTGGGGGTCAACTTATCCTTTCATTCCTTTACTCAGAAAAAATAAGTCACCTACTCTGCACAGTGGGCTGGGGAAACAAAAAGAGATCATGATTCCTATGCTTGAAGAGCCCAGCCTAGCTGGGAACAGTGCCATGTGATTCGATCTTTACAAAGCAAAGGAGAGTGTTGTCACTGTGAAAAAACAAAGTAACAAAAACCCAGTGAATTGAGGGTACATGGAAGGAGCAATGAATACTATTGATGCTTAGAAGGAAATAACTTAGGAAACACAGGCAGAATTCGTCTGATGCTCTAAGGATAGAGAAGTTAGTACCTGAGAGATGTGTTAGGCAGACTCAGTAGACTGTGGTCTGCTGTATACAGATAGAAAAGAATGAGAAGAAGAGGCTCCTAATGTTCCTAGTCACCTAATTGATGATGCCTAAAAAGAGGTAAGATGCCACCTGAGCTCTGGAGAGTTGTGGATGGGGCCAGAGGTGTTTGTGACTGCATCCCACAGAGAGATCCACATTCTCTTTCAGGTTCAGGAACTTTTGGTCTCTGGCCCCCTGATGCTGACCTTAAGAACTACACCAACAGTGAGGAAGGCTGGTGAGATAAGAGACAGAACATATGAAGGGGACGCCAACCTGGATTCCTGAAGTGAAGTTCCTTATTAAAGTGAATGAATTGCTCTTAAGTAGTGACTGATTGAATGTAAGCAAAAACTCAGAACCATAAAATGCAGAATTGAGAAGAAGGCAGATTGAAATATTGCTTGCATTTTCTCACAGGTGAAGTTATTTACAAAGGAAAACAACTTTCTAAGTTGTTTCCATTAGCACTTTCAAGCACTAACAGTGATGGAATCAATGAACATCATGTTCCAGTCTGAATTCACATGGGTGTCCAGACAACTGCCAATATATCAGCTCTTTTTAAAAATATCCTCACCCAAGCATATGTTTATTGATTGTTTTTTCAAAGAGAGAAAGAGGAAAAGAGAGAGAAACATCAATGTGAGAAACTGACCAGTTGCCTCCCATACGAGTCCCAAGCAGGGATCGAACCCATAACCTTTTGGTGCATCAGATGACAGTCCAATTGACTGAGCCACATCGAGGGCCAAGATGACAGTTCTTAAAAGTAATGGGATAAAGACCTAATTTTCAAAAGTTATTTGAGCATGAATTGTGATTAAGCTGTGGTTCTCCAGCATGTTTAATGGAGACTGTGTATGAAATATATTTACTACAGTAACTTGCTAGAGTTTGGGACTATGAGGTGGAACCAGAAAATGGCTATGGTATTTGAGTCACATTTCAGTCACCTTCTGTCCTGATTGTCAAGGACTCTTCAGGGTTCGTAATCATGCCTTCCCCCATTTCACAGCTCAATTCTTAACTTCCAATTATTGTTCCATTCATTTTCAAAGACAAGTTCGATGACTTTATGGTCAACTGTCTTAAGCCTTTTAAAATGTGGTGAGTAAATACATTTCGTAAAAGCAAACTCAGCAGTGCAATGTCAGCAGAGCAGTGCAGAGAGCCAAACCAAGTGACATGTGACCTGGCTGGTGCTGGAACCAGTGAGGAAGCCTCTAGCACCAACACCAAAGATTTTGTAGGATGTTCTCACTTCATAGGAAGATATCAAGTGCTCGGCTTGACTCTTCTAATCTGCAGAACTCACTCTGCAAATGTGTCATAACTCATCACCCCCAACATACAAGAGGGCACATCTACTTTCTCAGCACAGTTGGAGGCATAAAGGAGCAATGAATCAGCAAAATTCAAGGAGAATAATTCAAAGTTAAACTACATTAAACCTTAGTAGGTTTTGGCTAATTTTTTTCCCCTCTTAAAATCAATTACTAGGCTATGATATAAGAATGCTACTCTGACTCGCATTATGATTTGCTTTTTATTTATTTATTTTATTAAAAAAATTGTATTCATTATTTTTAGAGAGAGAGGAAGGGAGAGAGGCAGAGAGGGAGAGAAGCATCAACGTATGGCTGCCTTTTGCCAGCTACGGATCTGGCTGGAGGCCTGGCTTGCAACCTGGTTATGTGCTCTGGCTGGGAATCGAACCAGCGACCTTTGGGTTTGCAGGCTGGTGCCTTATCCACTGTGCTACAGCCAGGGCTGCTTTCTTTTTTAAAAATGTTTATTGGTTTTATTATTTTATTATTATTTTTAAAGATTGTATTTATTATTTTTAGAAAGAGGAGAAGGGAGAGAAGCATCAATGTATGGTTGCCTTTCTCTTGCCTCCAGCTATAGACCTGGCTGGAGACCTGGATTGCAACCTAGTTATATGCCCAGGGTGGAAATCAAACCAGCGACCTTTGGGTTTGCAGGCTGGTGTCTTAGCCATTGTGCCACCATCCAGGTGTTTTTTTGATTTTAGAGAGAGAGAAAGAAACATCAGAGAAAGAAATATAGGCTGGTTGCCTTTCGGTATGCATCCCAACCAGAAATTGAAACCGTACCCTAATTATGCTCTGCAACTGGGAATCAAACCTGCTTTTCTTTCTTCCTTTCTTCCTTTTTCTTTCTTTCTTTCTTTTTCACTTAAAAAATATTTTATTCATTATTTTTAAAGAGAGGGGAAGGGAGGGAGGACAAAAGAGGAAGAAGCACCAGTGTATGGTTGCCTTTCACCTGCCTCTAGCTGGGGACCTGGCTGGAGACCTGGCTTGCAATCTGGGTATGTGCCCTGACTGGGAATTGAACCAGCAACACTTGGATTAGCAGGCTGGTGCTCAATCCAATGAGCCACATAAGCCAGAGCAATGCTTTGCTTCCTTGAGTAGCAGAGAAAAAGATTAAGTTATGGGGGGAGGCCAAGAAGTGTATTCAACTCTAGGTATGAGCATTGGAGTGTGTTAGAATATACCCCTCATCTGCTATGTATGATAAAGGGGAAATGGATTGAGAATTTCTGGTCTAGCAGAATGAAATGGGCCTTTGTGTCAGATGGTCCTTATTATAATTCTGCTTTTTCCATTGTGACTTTGGTTAAGTTACTTAGATTCTATAAATCTTGGTTTTCTGATCTGTAAAAGTAGAAAAATGGTACCTACCATTTAGTGGGATAAAATGACAAAAAATATAGATACTTGATATACTTGATATATGACAGCTCTTCCTCCTTCCCCAAGTGTTCTGAATACTTGCTATACAAGTTAGGAGACTTTATATTGCAAATAACAAAGAAATCAATGCAAGCTGGCCTAGACCTCATGGAATGTTCTGGCCATGTAAGTGAAAAACTATGTAGGTTAAGATTCAATGATGTGATCTACTGGATACTAGGTCACAGAAGAGAAAGAGAGAAAGAGAGAGAGAGAGAGAGAGAGAGAGAGAGAGAGAGAGATCGAGAGATCAATGTCTCTCAAACAATACACACAGAGAAAGAATGTGCTTTAGATTAGATGTCAGGGAGGCAAACATAAAGTCCACTACATTGGCAAACTGGCATTTTGAAGTTCTTATGGAAGTGCTTTATGTTACATGTTTTCTAAAAAATATAAAAATGTCACATTTCAGAAAATATATACACATAAAAATTTCATATATCTAGTAGTGAAAAGGTACCAGTTGTTAGACCATGGTTCAACAACCACAGTACTTGAGTTTTGGCTAAGAAAAAGTTCAGAGCCAAGACTTAAACTATAAAAGAAAAGTTATTTAGAAAGTCACAGAGGTAGAAGTAAGCCAGAGAAGAAATGGACTCAGGAAACTAGTTAAGAAGGCTAAAGAAGGGACTGCTGGAGCTTAGGATAGAGATATACACCTTGAGACAAAAGGAGGAGGAAAGACGAAGGTGTGCTCTGAAAAAAAGAGACCCAGCACAAGCAGGGTCCCTGTCTTAAGAGTTTTTATCTGGAAGTCTGGGGAGTAATTCAATAGATTAGTCATCCTTTTTCCAGGTGTGCCCCCTCGGGGTCATCACTCGGCTGACCTGAACACCAGGGCAGGGCACAGCTAGTCAACGCAGCTGGTCCTGATGTTGCTCCATCTGATTTTGTTCCTTCTCTGGGTTTGGAGTGGAAACAGCTGAGGCCTAGATGCTTAAAGGAGTGGTTGTGTAAGGGCTTGTAGTTTTGCCCATGGTAGGTGACTCTCTGCTCATGCCTGTCTATCCACCTACTACATCCCCTCCCTTTCCCCCAATAAATCTTGGCTCTGAATTTTTTCTTAGTCAGAGCTCAAGGACTGAGGTTGCTAGAAAATGTCTAACACTTGGTGCTATTTCACCACCAACATATACAGGATGCATGCAATCAATTGAAATAACTTTGCATCTCCTTAGTTTACGTGCTTCTTATTTTGAAAAACTCTGTTTCTAAGGTTATGATTTAATATCATTGTTTCAGATATAAAGTATGAAATTCTGAGAGCAACCATCATGTCAAAGGAACACAATGTTAGAGCAATCATAATTTCTGGACTGTGTGCAGGGCAAACTGCTAAGGAAATTACAGACTTCAATAACACACTTTTACGTACAGTTTACAACATGAAGAAGGTGTATGATGCTGATCCTAATGTTGCCACACCAACAAGGGAAACGCATAAGGTACCCAAGGACTACACAAGTCCAGATATTGTACACAGAATCCAGGAGATCATCAATGAAGATCCAGGATGTTTATCTTGACATTTTGAGAGAAGTAGCTGTACCATGGGTGAAGCAAGTCACAAATGGATGTCATTTTATCTTCCAACAAGATGGTGCACCAAGCAATACATAACACCAAAAAGGTGCAAGAATGTCTCAGTGTTAATGTTCCTGAATTCTGATCAAGGGAAATCTGGCTGCCTAGTTCACCAGATGCAAATCTTTTAGACTATTATGTATGCAGCATTTGTGAAAGAGAAGTTAATAAACAACTTCATTCCAATAAAGAGGTTGTTAATGTTGAGACTGAAAACATTATCATGTCCATGGATAATGAAGTTAATGAAAGCATGCTTAAGATTCTGAAGTCAAATTGAGTCTATTATGACAGCAATTGGAGACCTTTTTGAATAATTTAAAAAACAGTGACTATGTTTATGTATTTACATATAAGAATAAGTTTATTTCAAAATATAACACTTTTGTGGTATGTTGTTTATTTTACTAAAATTTTGTCAACTGATCGTGTGCACCCTGTAATAGATGTTTCTCAACTTACAATGGGGTTACATCCCAATAAACCCATCATAAGTTGACAGTGCTGTAAATCAAAATGCATTTAATACACCTGACCTACCAAACATCATAGCTTAGCCTAGCTTACCTTAAACATGCTCAGAACACTTATGTTGAGCCTACACTTGGGAAAGTCATCTCATACAAAGCTTGTTTTATAATAAAGTATTGAATACTTAATATAATTTGTTATGCATATGACTTTCACACCATCATAAAATCTGAAAATCATGTCAACCCATCATAAATTGGAGGCCTGCTGTACATTTGAAGAGAAGTTTTTACTCTAAGGAGATAAAGAGAAAACACTCTGACACAGTCTCACACTTCTTGGGCTGGAAGTCTGAAAGTCAAGGATAGTATTTACCTTCTCTTTAGAATTCATGTAATGATTTTATTCTTTCACAGAGTTATATAGATAGATACAATGGCCAAGAAAGAACTATATATATGTATCTCACCAGCACACACACACACCACACACACACACACACACACACACACACACACACAAATCCCTTTACTAAATTCCTCATAGGAGTGGTCAAGGGGATACTGTCAAGATGGTGGCTTGCCTCTTTGCACAGCCACACCAAACTTACAAGTAAAATGTGGAACAACCATCAGCCAGAACCACCAGAAATAACATTGAACAGAAGTCTGACATCTACAGGATTAAAGAAACCACATCTATCGAGACAAATAGAAGGGGCACAGATGTGGAACAGGCTGGTCTCACCCTCACATGTAATAGATTAAAATTGAGGAGGGATATCTCAGGAGTGAGGAGTCTCAGCCCCACACCCAGCACCCCTCCAGTGCCAGGAAGATAAGTCCCCGCAACTCCTGGCTGCAGAAACCATAAGGGATTGAGTTGGTGGGAGAAACTTCTGGAACCCCAAGCAATCCCTCTTAAAGAACCCACCCACAGACTCACCTACTCAGATTTGCTCCCTCTGAGCTCCACACCAGGGTAGCACCTTAAAAGGCAACAGTGGCATCCACGATGGGACTGAAGAGTTCCTGGCATCAAGGCTAGCCAAGGTGATTGATTGTCTCTTTTCTAAAACCTTCCCTCACAGAGCCATCAAGGTGGTGACATATCTGAGACTCCATCAAGCTGGTTAACACTGACCTGCCTTGGAGATCCCTGGTCTTTGCCCCACCCAACTTACTGATTCACCCAAGCTGCTTTACCACATGAAGGGCTGATCTCTGCTCTACTGCGCAACTTCTTACATCCTATCAAACAAGCACCGGCTGGCCTCAGTGAGCTCCAGGCCCCACACTACCAGCAGCCAGCTTAGATTCACAGCTTGGCTTCACCTGGAAATCCCCAAGTTCAGCACAATTGGCAGCCATCTCGAATGGCTTTATACTTAGGCAGGGTGTCGCAAGCAAAACACACCTGGGGGTTGACCTTGGACGGCTCTACCTAGGAACCCCAGGGCCTGTGCATGCAGTGGGCAGCTACAGACTACATTGGAGCATCACCACCCTGTCCCTGCACAGCTAATCCTCCACAGAGGGTGGAGGTTGGTGTTCAGTGGTCACAGCCAATCCTTTCAGTTTACTGTCCCAGGTAAATTAGTCCCATTGATTGGTCAACCAAGGCTCAAGTATGAGTAAAGTGTGTACTCAGTCCACACAAAGGTACACTGCCAGTACCCAGCTTGGGTGACAGGGGAGGCTGTGACACTGGATCCCACAGGACACCTACTACATTAGGTCATACTACCAAGACATGGATAAATGCAGCTCTACCTAATACAAAGAAACAAACACAGGGGACTGCCAAAATGAGGAGGAAAAGAAATATGGCCCAAATGAAAGAACAGGAAAAGAAAAAAAAAAAAAAAAAAAAAAAAAAAAAAAAAAAAAAAAAAAAAAAAAAAAA